>CANIUD010000467.1:0-92500 GCA_947470075.1 Closterium sp. Yama58-4
AGCAGATCATAATGATCAAACACGTTCTCCATTCTGAAGGACCACTCAGCAAAGTTGTCGCCGTTGAACTTTTCAAGCCCGAACACTCTTGGCTCATCCCTTGAAGGCCCAAGAGTAGGTTGCACGGGCGCCACGGCTGAATCACGGGCTTGGCCTTGTGCTTGGGCTTCTCCATTGCCTCCAGCACCTCTGCCACCCCTCTCTTCAGGTCCAGCCATCGTCGTAGCTGCTCCAAGGGGCTCGGATGCCACTTGTTATAGTCACAATACGCTCCAATAGGCTTCAATGTGCCTAGAGCCAAAGATAGAGTGCGCAGTCAGGTTTCTGCACAGCGGCTTTAAACGATCATAGCGATCTGCTCACACCTCCAATTGACCTCATTCAACTTGGATCTGGAGCGCCTTAACGTCGCCTACAATAGGCACTTTAGATCGCACGATTTCATTAAGGATTGACAACACAGCGTTGAATTGAACGAACGGCACTATGCAGCAACATAGTCTTAGGACACAAAGTTATGAACAGCTAGGAAGAGTTACGAGTTGGGAAGGACTCCCAGCTCCTACAAACCCCAAGAGCCGCAAGGTGGTAAAGTGATGGGGAACAGTGCCACACTGTCCCCAACCAAGAAGGGTCTCGAAACTACCCTCCACAAGGGCCTACACCCATAGAAATGTTACACTACACATTGTAATGTAACAATCTTCAATATCTTGAGGTGTAGCCTTTTGGCGAGCTTCAAAACACTTGAAGCTTGAAACCAAGGCTCGGGTTCTTCATCACAAACTCAACCTTGAGTTCTTGATAGGTCTGCTGCACACACCTGCGACACGCCGAACGTTCGACAAGCGACAAAATAGAAACCGCGCACGACAAAATAGAAACTGCGCGGGACACACAAAATGAGCCGTTAACACGCGGCTAGCGGTAACTCGCTATAGACTGAACACACACATACTCGATACATGACCCGTCATACACACACTATTATAAGCATGAAATATATATTTATTCCATGCACTCATACCACTCCATGCACACACGCATGCACGCACACGCACACGGACAACAAGCCGAGTGCAAACCGTAGGTTGCACCAACAAACTCCCCCTCGGGTTGTTGGCCTTAGGAACTTGCTCTCTCAGTTCAGAGCCATCCCAGCCAGCTTGCAACACTTCCAATGCTGCTGCTCCACCATGCTCTTAGTCATCATGTCAGCTGGCTGCCCCGTCGTCTTCACATAGCGCAATTCAACTTCACACGCGGCACCATGCTCCTCGTCCAATGCCACTTCACCCTCATGTGCTTTGTCAGGCCGTGTAGCACAGGGTTCTTGGCTAGAGCAATGGCTCCCTGGCTGTCACAATAGAGTGGGGTAGGTCCTTGCTGCTCCTCCCCCAATTCAGCCAACAAATGCCGCTGCCACACAATCTCCCGTACCCACGACGAAGAGTGCCATGTACTCGGACTCCACCGAGCTCAATGCTTGGTCCACCTGCTTCTTGCTCTCCCAAGCAGTTGGGCCTCCACCAACACAGCATATGAACCCTCCAACACTTGTCATGTCCTCTGGTTCTGATGCATAGGAGGCATCCGAGAATGCGGTGAGGAACAAACGCCCGGGTTCCACACCATCCGCGCCCTTTGGTGCCTTTGTGCCGCCGCCGAGTATTGCAGCCCAACGGTCGGTGTTTGGCCAAGGTACTTGGCCACCCTCATTCCAGCTGCTACCTGCTCCTCATTAGGGCATTGCACCACCCTAGCCAGCTGCCCGGTAGCAAACGCGACATCCGGTCGAGTGTTGACTGCCGCGTACATGAGGCTGCCCACCAACGAGTGAAAACGGCGCCTCTCCTCTTCACCCACGCTCTCCTCCTCTGGTCCCTTCACACACTTGAACCCAGAGGGAAAGGGTGTAGCCACATGGCCTTCATTCTGCCCAAAGTTGGCAGCCAATGCCTCCAGGTACTTCCGTTGGTGCACCCGCATGCACCGCTTCTCCACGTCTCGTTCGATGTGGAGCCCGAGGTAGAAGTTCACGTCCCCAAGGGACTTGCACTTGAATTTGTCTTGTTGTAGCTTCAGCATCACCTCCTTCACAAGGTCAGAGGAGGGTGAGAAGATGAGGATGTCATCCACGTACACCACCATGAAGCTCCTCTGCTCCCCCTCGCCAAGCATGAACAAGGAATGATCGGCCGTTGAGGGAGTGAAGCCGATCTCCTCCAACACTTCGCGCAGCTTCAGGTACCATTGTCTAGGGGCCTGCTTCAGCTCTATACAGGGCCTTCTTCAGCTTCCACACTCTGCCGCTGCCATCGTCAAACCCCTCTGGCTGCGCCATGAAAATCTCCTCCTCGAGGATTCCGTTGAGGAACGCCGTTACGATGTCTAGCTGCTTCACCACCCAACCTTTGATCGCGGCTCCCGCGAGTAGGGTTCGCAGCGTCGTCGGCTTCACCATAGGAGCAAACAGCTCCTTGTAGTCCACATTCTCCTTCTGCTGGTACCCCTTGGCCACCAGCCTAGACTTTCCGTCGGCGTCGGACTTGATCTTGAAGAGCCACTTGGACGTTATCGCCGTACGTCCCTCCGGTAGCTCCACCAAACTCGAACGTGTCGTTCTCCTCAATGCTCTTCAGCTCACTCTCCATTGCCTTCTTGCATTTTTGCAGACGCTAGGCCCTTGTTCTTGCAATTTTGCAGACGCAAGGCCCTTGTTCTTGAATTTTTGCAGACGCTATGCCCTTGTTCTTGAATTTTTGCAGACGCTAGGCCTTTGTTCTTGACCAATATTGCAGACGCTAGGCCTTTGTTCTTGCAATTTTGCAGACGCTAGGCCTGATCTTGAATTTTTGCACTCGCTAGGCCCTTGTTCTTGAATTTTTGCATACGCTAGGCCCTTGTTCTTGCAATTTTGCAGACGCTAGGCCCTTGTTCTTGAATTTTTGCAGACGCTAGGCCCTTGTTCTTGCAATTTTGCAGACGCTAGGCCCTTTTTCTTGAATTTTTGCACTCGTAGGCCTTGTTCTTGATGTTCTTGAATTTTTGCAGACGCTAGCCCTTGTTCTTGAATTTTGCAGACGCTAGGCCCTTGTTCTTGCAATTTGCAGACGCTAGGCCCTTGTTCTTCAATTTTGCAGACGCTAGGCCCTTGTTCCTGAATTTTTGCAGACGCTAGGCCCTTGTTCTTGTATTTTTGCAGACGCTAGGTCCTTGTTCTTGCAATTTTGCAGACGCTAGGCCCTTGTTCTTGAATTTTTGCAGATGCTAGGCTCTTGTTCTTGAATATTTGCAGACGCTAGGCCCTTGTTCTTGCAATTTTGCAGACGCTAGGCCCTTTTTCTTGCAATTTTGCAGATGCTAGGCCCTTGTTCTTGAATTTTTGCAGACGCTAGGCCCTTGTTCTTGATTTTTTGCAGACGCTAGGCCCTTGTTCTTGCAATTTTGCAGACGCTAGGCCCTTGTTCTTGAATTTTTGCTGACGCTAGGCCCTTGTTCTTGAATTTTTGCTGACGCTAGGCCCTTGTTCTTGCAATTTTGCAGACGCTAGGCCCTTGTTCTTGAAATTTTTGCACTAGCTAGGCCCTGTTCTTGATTTTTGCAGACGCTAGGCCCTTGTTCTTGCAATTTTGCAGACGCTAGGCCCTTGTTCTTGAATTTTTTGCAGACGCTAGGCCCTTGTTCTTGCAATTTTGCAGACGCTAGGCCCTTGTTCTTGCAATTTTTGCAGACGCTAGGCCCTTTTTCTTGCAATTTTGCAGACGCTAGGCCCTTGTTCTTGCAATTTTGCATACGCTAGGCCCTTGTTCTTGCAATTTTGCAGACGCTAGGCCCTTGTTCTTGAATTTTTGCAGACGCTAGGCCCTTGTTCTTGAAATTTTGCAGACGCTAGGCCCTTGTTCTTGCAATTTTGCAGATGCTAGGCCTTTGTTCTTGAATTTTTGCAGACGCTAGGCTCTTGTTCTTGAATTTTTGCAGACGCTAGGCCCTTGTTCTTGCAATTTTGCAGATGCTAGGCCCTTGTTCTTGAATTTTTGCACTCGCTAGGCCCTTGTTCTTGAATTTTTGCAGACGCTAGCCCTTGTTCTTGAATTTTTGCAGACGCTAGGCCCTTGTTCTTGCAATTTTGCATACGCTAGGCCCTTATTCTTGAATTTTTGCAGACGCTAGGCCCTTGTTCTGAATTTTTGCAGATGCTAGGTCCTTGTTCTTGCAATTTTGCAGATGCTAGGTCCTTGTTCTTGCAATTTTGCAGACGCTAGGCTCTTGTTCTTGAATGTTTGCAGACGCTAGGCCCTTGTTCTTGCAATTTTGCAGACGCTAGGCCCTTGTTCTTGCAATTTTGCAGACGCTAGGCCCTTGTTCTTACAATTTTGCAGACGCTTGGCCCTTGTTCTTGAATTTTTGCAGACGCTAGGCCCCTGTTCTTGAATTTTTGCAGACGCTAGCCTTTGTTCTTGCAATTTTGCAGACGCTAGGCCTTGTTCTTGAATTTTTGCAGACGCTAGGCCTTGTTCTTGAATTTTTGCAGAAGCTAGGCCCTTGTTCTTGCAATTTTGCAGACGCTAGCCCTTGTTCTTGAATTTTTGCACTCGCTAGGCCCTTGTTCTTGAATTTTTGCAGACGCTAGGCCCTTGTTCTTGCAATTTTGCAGACGCTAGGCTCTTGTTCTTGATTTTTTGCAGACGCTAGGCCCTTGTTCTTGCAATTTTGCAGACGCTAGGCCCTTGTTGTTGCAATTTTGCAGACGCTAGGCCTTGTTCTTGCAATTTTGCAGATGCTAGGCCCTTGTTCTTGAATTTTTGCACTCGCTAGGCCCTTGTTCTTGCAATTTTGCAGACGCTAGCCCTTGTTCTTGCAATTTTGCAGACGCTAGGCTCTTGAATTTTTGCACTCGCTAGGCCCTTGTTCTTGAATTTTTGCAGACGCTAGGCCTTTGTTCTTGCAATTTTGCAGACGCTAGGCCCTTGTTCTTGAATTTTGCAGACGCTAGGCCCTTGTTCTTGCAATTTGCAGACGCTAGGCCCTTTTTCTTGAATTTTTGCACTCGCTAGGCCCTTGTTCTTGAATTTTGCAGACGCTAGGCCCTTGTTCTTGAATTTTACAGACGCTAGGCCTTGTTCTTGCAATTTTGCAGACGCTAGGCCCTTATTCTTGAATTTTTGCAGACGCTAGGCCCTTGTTCCTGAATTTTTGACGCAGATGCTAGGTCCTTCTTCTTGCAATTTGCAGATGCTAGGTCCTTGTTCTTGCAATTTTGCAGACGCTAGGCCCTTGTTCCTGAATTTTTGCAGACGCTAGGCCCTTGTTCTTGAATTTTTGCAGACGCTAGGTCCTTGTTCTTGCAATTTTGCAGATGCTAGGCCCTTGTTCTTGAATTTTTGCAGACACTAGGCTCTTGTTCTTGAATGTTTGCAGACGCTAGGCCCTTGTTCTTGCATTTTTGCAGACGCTAGGCCCTTGTTCTTGCAATTTTGCAGATGCTAGGCCCTTGTTCTTGAATTTTGCAGACGCTAGGCCCTTGTTCTTGAATTTTGCAGACGCTAGGCCTTTGTTCTTGCAATTTTGCAGACGCTAGCCCTTGTTCTTGATTTTAGTCCTTGTTCTTGAACTTTGCAGAAGCTAGGCCCTTTTTTGCAATTTTGCAGACGCTAGGCCCTTGTTCTTGAATTTTGCAGACGCTAGGCCCTTGTTCTTGAATTTTTGCAGACGCTAGGCCCTTGTTCTTGCAATTTTGCAGACGCTAGGCCCTAGTTCTTGAATTTTTGCAGACGCTAGGCCCTTGTTCTTGCAATTTTGCAGACGCTAGGCCCTTGTTCTTGCAATTTTTGCAGACGCTAGGCCCTTGTTCTTGCAATTTTGCAGACGCTAGGCCCTTGTTCTTGAATTTTTGCACTCGCTAGGCCCTTGTTCTTGCAATTTTGCAGACGCTAGGCCCTTGTTCTTGCAATTTGGAGATGCTAGGCCCTTATTCTTGAATTTTTGCAGACGCTAGGCCCTTGTTCCTGAATTTTTGCAGATGCTAGGTCCTTGTTCTTGCAATTTTGCAGATGCTAGGTCCTTGTTCTTGCAATTTTGCAGATGCTAGGCCCTTGTTCTTGAATTTTTGCAGACGCTAGGCCTTGTTCTTGAATTTTTGCAGACGCTAGGTCCTTGTTCTTGCAATTTTACAGACGCTAGGCCCTTGTTCTTGAATTTTTGCAGACGCTAGGCTCTTGTTCTTGAATTTTTGCGGACGCTAGGCCCTTGTTCTTGCAAATTTGCAGACGCTAGGCCCTTGTTCTTGCAAATTTGCAGACGCTAGGCCCTTGTTCTTGAATTTTTGCAGACGCTAGGCCCTTGTTCTTGAATTTTTGCAGACGCTAGGCCTTTGTTCTTGCAATTTTGCAGACGCTAGGCCCTTGTTCCTGAATTTTTGCTGACGCTAGGCCCTTGTTCTTGAATTTTTGCAGAAGCTAGGCCCTTGTTCTTGCAATTTTGCAGACGCTAGGCCCTTGTTCTTGATTTTTTGCACTCGCTAGGCCCTTGTTCTTGAATTTTTCCAGACGCTAGGCCATTGTTCTTGCAATTTTGCAGACGCTAGGACCTTGTTCTTGAATTTTTGCAGACGCTAGGCCCTTGTTCTTGCAATTTTGCAGACGCTAGGCCCTTGTTCTTGCAATTTTTGCAGACGCTAGGCCCTTGTTCTTGCAATTTTGCAGACGCTAAGCCCTTGTTCTTGAATTTTTGCACTCGCTAGGCCCTTGTTCTTGAATTTTTCCAGACGCTAGGCCCTTGTTCTTGCAATTTTGCAGATGCTAGGCCCTTGTTCTTGAATTTTTGCTGACGCTAGGCCCTTGTTCTTGCAATTTTGCAGACGCTAGGCCCTTTTTCTTGCAATTTTACAGACGCTAGGCCCTTGTTCTTGCAATTTTGCAGACGCTAGGTCCTTGTTCTTGAATTTTTGCAGACACTAGGCTCTTTTTCTTGAATTTTTGCAGACGCTAGGCCCTTGTTCTTACAATTTTGCAGACGCTAGGCCCTTGTTCTTGCAATTTTGCAGACGCTAGGCCCTTGTTCTTGAATTTTTGCAGACGCTAGGCCTTGTTCTTGCAATTTTGCAGACGCTAGGCCCTTATTCTTGAATTTTTTCAGACGCTAGGCCCTTGTTCTTGAATTTTTGCAGACGCTAGGTCCTTGTTCTTGCAATTTGCAGACGCTAGGCCCTTGTTCTTGATTTTTTACAGACGCTAGGCCCTTGTTCTTGCATTTTTGCAGACGCTAGGCCCTTGTTCTTGAATTTTTTTGCAGACGCTAGGCCCTTGTTCTTGAATTTTTGCAGACGCTAGGCCCTTGTTCTTGCAATTTTGCAGACGCTAGGTCGTTATTATTGAATTTTTGCAGATGCTAGGCCCTTGTTCTTGATTTTTTGCAGACGCTAGGTCCTTGTTCTTGCAATTTTGCAGACGCTAGGTCCTTGTTCTTGCAATTTTGCAGATGCTAGGTCCTTGTTCTTGAATTGCAAGAACAAGGGCCTAGCATCTGCAAAATTGCAAGAACAAGGGCTAGTGTCTGCAAAATTTAAGAACAAGCCCTAGCGTCTGCAAAAATTAAGAACATGGGCCTAGCGTCTGCAAAAATTCAAGAACAAGGGGCTAGCGTCTGCAAAATTGCAAGAACAAGGGCCTAGCGTCTGCAAAAAATGCAAGAAAAGGGCTTAGCGTCTGCATAAATTCAAGAACAAGGGCCTAGCGTCTGCAAATTGCAAGAACAAGGCCTAGCGTCTGCAAAATTACAAGAACAAGGGCCTAGCGTCTGCAAAAATTCAAGAACAAGGGCCTAGCGTCTGCAAATTGCAAGAACAAGGGCCTAGCGTCTGCAAATTGCAAGAACAAGGACCTAGCGTCTGCAAAAATTCAAGAACAGGGGCCTAGCGTCTGCAAAAATTCAAGAACAAGGCCTAGCGTCTGCAAAAATTCAAGAACAAGGGCCTAGCATCTGCAAAATTGCAAGAAAAAGGGCCTAGCTTCTGCAAAAATTCAAGAACAAGGGCCTAGCGTCTGCAAAATTCAAGAACAAGGGCCTAGCGTCTGCAAAAATTCAAGAACAACGGCCTAGCGAGTGCAAAAATTCAAGAACAAGGGCCTGTCATCTGCAAAATTGCAAGAAACAGGGCCTAGCGTCTGCAAAAATTCAAGAACAAGGGCTTAGCGTCTGCAAAATTGCAAGAACAAGGGCTTAGCGTCTGCAAAAATTCAAGAACAAGGGCCTAGCGAGTGCAAAATTGCAAGAACAAGCATCTACAAAATTGCAAGAACAAGGGCCTAGCGTCTGCAAAATTGCAAGAACAAAGGCCTAGCGTCTGCAAAATTGCAAGAACAGGGCCTATGCTAGGCCCTTTTTCTTGAATTTTTGCACTCGCTAGGCCCTTGTTCTTGAATTTTGCAGACGCTAGGCCCTTGTTCTTGAATTGTTGCAGACGCTAGGCCCTTGTTCTTGCAATTTTGCAGACGCTAGGCCCTTGTTCTTGCAATTTTGCAGACGTTAGGCCCTTGTTCTTGAATTTTTGCACTCGCTAGGCCCTTGTTCTTGAATTTTTGCAGAAGCTAGGCCCTTGTTCTTGAATTTGTGCAGACGCTAGGCCCTTGTTCTTGAATTTTTGCAGACGCTAGGCCCTTGTTCTTGCAATTTTGCAGACGATAGGCCCTTGTTCTTGAATTTTTGCACTCGCTAGGCCCTTGTTCTTGAATTTTTGCAGACACTAGGCCCTTGTTCTTGAATTTTTGCAGAAGCTAGGCCCTTTTTCTTGCAATTTTGCAGACGCTAGGCGCTTGTTCTTGAATTTTTGCAGACGCTAGGCCCTTGTTCTTGAATTTTTGCAGACGCTAGGCCCTTGTTCTTGAATTTTCGCAGACGCTAGGTCCTTGTTCTTGCAATTTTGCAGACGCTAGGTCCTTGTTCTTGCAATTTTGCAGACGCTAGGTCCTTGTTCTTGCAATTTTGCAGATGCTAGGTCCTTGTTCTTGAATTTTTACAGACGCTAGGCCCTTGTTCTGGTTTTTTGCAGACGCTAGGCCCTTGTTCTTGCAATTTTGCAGACGCTAGGCCCTTGTTCTTGAATTTATGCAGACGCTAAGCCCTGTTCTTGCATTTTGCAGACGCTAGGCCCTTGTTCTTGCAATTTTGCAGACGCTAGCCCCTTGTTCTTGAATTTTTGCAGACGCTAGCCCTTGTTCTTGAATTTTTTCAGACGCTAGGCCCTTGTTCTTAAATTTTTGCAGATGCTAGGCCCTTGTTCTTGCAATTTTGCAGATGCTAGGCCCTTGTTCTTGCAATTTTGCAGACGCTAGGCCCTTGTTCTTGAATTTTTGCAGACGCTAGGCCCTTGTTCTTGCATTTTTGCAGACGCTACGCCCTTGTTCTTGCAATTTTGCAGACGCTAGCCCTTTTGTTCTTGAATTTTTGCAGACGCTAGGCCTTTGTTCTTGAATTTTTGCAGATGCTAGGCCTTTGTTCTTGCAATTTTGCAGACGCTAGGCCCTTGTTCTTGCAATTTTGCAGACGTTAGGCCCTTGTTCTTGCAATTTTGTAGACGCTAGGCCCTTGTTCTTGCAATTTTGCATATGCTAGGCCCTTGTTCTTGAATTTTTACAGACGCTAGGCCCTTGTTCTTGTATTTTTGCAGATGCTAGGCCCTTGTTCTTGCAATTTTGCAGACGCTAGGCCCTTTTTCTTGAATTTTTGCAGACGCTAAGCCCTTGTTCTTGCATTTTTGCAGACGCTAGGCCCTTGTTCTTGCAATTTTGCAGACGCTAGCCCCTTGTTCTTGAATTTTTGCAGACGCTAGGCCTTGT
The DNA here is from genome assembly GCA_947470075.1 of Closterium sp. Yama58-4. Taxonomy (NCBI): domain Eukaryota; kingdom Viridiplantae; phylum Streptophyta; class Zygnematophyceae; order Desmidiales; family Closteriaceae; genus Closterium; species Closterium sp. Yama58-4. Next base: position 9,837 of record CANIUD010000467.1, read on the forward strand.
TCTTGAATTTTTGCAGACGCTAGGCTCTTGTTCTTGAATTTTTGCAGACGCTAGGCCTTGTTCTTGCAATTTTGAAGACGCTAGGCCCTTGTTCTTGCAATTTTGCAGACGCTAGGCCCTTGTTCTTGAATTTTGCAGACGCTAGGCCCTTGTTCTTGCAATTTTGCAGACGCTAGGCCCTTGTTCTTGCAATTTTGCAGACGTTAGGCCCTTGTTCTTGCAATTTTGCATACGCTAGGCCCTTGTTCTTGAATTTTTACAGACGCTAGGCCCTTGTTCTTGCATTTTTGCAGACGCTAGGCCCTTGTTCTTGAACTTTTGCAGAAGCTAAGCCTTGTTCTTGCAATTTTGCAGACGCTAGGCCCTTGTTCTTGAATTTTTGCAGACGCTAGGCCCTTGTTCTTGCAATTTTGCAGACGATAGGCCCTTGTTCTTGAATTTTTTCACTCGCTAGGCCCTTGTTCTTGAATTTTTGCAGACGCTAGGCCCTTGTTCTTGAATTTTGCAGACGCTAGGCCCTTGTTCTTGAATTTTTGCAGAAGCTAGGCCCTTGTTCTTGCAATTTTGCAGACGCTAGGCCCTTGTTCTTGAATTTTTGCAGACGCTAGGCCCTTGTTCTTGAATTTTTGCAGACGCTAGGCCCTTGTTCTTGAATTTTTGCAGACGCTAGGTCCTTGTTCTTGCAATTTTGCAGACGCTAGGCCCTTGTTCTTGAATTTTTGCAGACGCTAGGCCCTTGTTCTTGCATTTTTGCAGACGCTAGGCCCTTGTTCTTGAATTTTGCAGATGCTAGGCCCTTGTTCTTGAATTTTTGCAGACGCTAGGCCCTTGTTCTTGCATTTTTGCAGACGCTAGGACCTTGTTCTTGAATTTTTGCAGACGCTAAGCCCTTGTTCTTGCAATTTTGCATACGCTAGGCCCTTGTTCTTGCAATTTTGCAGACGCTAGCCCCTTGTTCTTGAATTTTTGCAGACGCTAGGCCCTTGTTCTTGAATTTTTGCAGACGCTAGGCTCTTGTTCTTGAATTTTGCAGACGCTAGGCCCTTGTTCTTGCAATTTTGCAGACGCTAGGCCCTTGTTCTTGCAATTTTGCAGACGCTAGGCCCTTGTTCTTGAATTTTTGCAGACGCTAGGCCCTTGTTCTTGCAATTTTGCAGACGCTAGGCCTTTGTTCTTGCAATTTTGCAGACTCTAGGCCCTTGTTCTTTAATTTTGCACTCGCTAGGCCCTGTTCTTGAATTTTTGCAGACGCTAGGCCCTTGTTCTTGCAATTTTGCAGACGCTAGGCCCTTGTTCTTGAATTTTTGCTGACGCTAGGCCCTTGCCCTTGTTCTTGCAATTTTGCAGACGCTAGGCCCTTTTTCTTGCAATTTTGCAGACGCTAGGCCCTTGTTCTTGCAATTTTGCAGACGCTAGGTCCTTGTTCTTGAATTTTTGCAGACACTAGGCTCTTGTTCTTGAATTTTTGCAGACGCTAGCCCTTGTTCGTACATTTTGCACACGCTAGGCCCTTGTTCTTGCAATTTTGCAGATGCTAGGCCCTTGTTCTTGAATTTTTGCAGACGCTAGGCCCTTGTTCTTGCAATTTTGCAGACGCTAGGCCCTTATTCTTGAATTTTTGCAGACGCTAGGCCCTTGTTCTTGAATTTTTGCAGACGCTAGGTCCTTGTTCTTGCAATTTTGCAGACGCTAGGCCTTGTTCTTGAATTTTGCAGACGCTAGGCCCTTGTTCTTGCAATTTTGCAGACGCTAGGCCCTTGTTCTTGCAATTTTGCAGACGCTAGCCCCTTGTTCTTGAATTTTTGCAGACGCTAGGCCTTTGTTCTTGAATTTTTGCAGATGCTAGGCCTTTGTTCTTGCAATTTGCAGACGCTAGGCCCTTGTTCTTGCAATTTTGCAGACGTTAGGCCCTTGTTCTTGCAATTTTGCAGACGCTAGGTCCTTGTTCTTGCAATTTTGCAGACGCTAGGTCCTTGTCTTTGTTCTTGAATTTTTACAGACGCTAGGCCCTTGTTCTTGTATTTTTGCAGATGCTAGGCCCTTGTTCTTGCAATTTTGCAGACGCTAGGCCTTTGTTCTTGAATTTTTGCAGACGCTAAGCCCTTGTTCTTGCATTTTTGCAGACGCTAGGCCCTTGTTCTTGCAATTTTGCAGACGCTAGCCCCTGTTCTTGAATTTTTGCAGACGCTAGGCCTTTGTTCTTGAATTTTTGCAGACGCTAGGCTCTTGTTCTTGAATTTTTGCAGACGCTAGGCCCTTTTTCTTGCAATTTTGCAGACGCTAGGCCCTTGTTCTTGCTATTTTGCAGACGCTAGGCCCTTGTTCTTGAATTTTTGCAGACGCTAGGCCTTTGTTCTTGAATTTTGCAGACGCTAGGCCTTTGTTCTTGCAATTTTGCAGACGCTAGGCCCTTGTTCTTGCAAATTTGCAGACGTTAGACCTTGTTCTTGCAATTTTGCAGACGCTAGTCCCTTGTTCTTGCAATTTTGCAGACGCTAGGTCCTTGTTCTTGAATTTTTACAGACGCTAGGCCCTTGTTCTTGTATTTTTGCAGACGCTAGGCCCTTGTTCTTGCAATTTTGCAGATGCTAGGCCCTTGTTCTTGAATTTTTGCAGACGCTAAGCCCTTGTTCTTGCATTTTTGCAGACGCTAGGCCCTTGTTCTTGCAATTTTGCAGACGCTAGCCCCTTGTTCTTGAATTTTTGCAGACGCTAGGCCCTTGTTCTTGAATTTTTGCAGACGCTAGGCCTTTGTTCTTGCAATTTTGCAGACGCTAGGCCCTTGTTCTTGCAATTTTGCAGACGTTAGGCCCTTGTTCTTGAATTTTTGCACTCGCTAGGCCCTTGTTCTTGAATTTTTGCAGAAGCTAGGCCCTTGTTCTTGCAATTTTGCAGACGCTAGCCCTTGTTCTTGAATTTTTGCAGACACTAGGCCCTTGTTCTTGCAATTTTGCAGACGATAGGCCCTTGTTCTTGAATTTTTGCACTCGCTAGGCCCTTGTTCTTGAATTTTTGCAGACGCTAGGCCCTTGTTCTTGAATTTTGCAGACGCTAGGCCCTTGTTCTTGAATTTTTGCAGAAGCTAGGCCCTTTTTCTTGCAATTTTGCAGACGCTAGGCCCTTGTTTTTGAATTTTTGCAGACGCTAGGCCCTTGTTCTTGAATTTTTTCAGACGCTAGGCCCTTGTTCTTGAATTTTTTCAGACGCTAGGCCCTTGTTCTTGCAATTTTGTTCTTGAATTTTTGCAGACGCTAGGCCCTTGTTCTTGCATTTTTGCAGACGCTAGGCCCTTGTTCTTGAATTTTGCAGATGCTAGGCCCTTGTTCTTGAATTTTTGCAGACGCTAGGCCCTTGTTCTTGCAATTTTGCAGACGCTAGACCCTTGTTCTTGAATTTTTGCAGACGCTAAGCCCTTGTTCTTGCAATTTTGCATACGCTAGGCCCTTGTTCTTGCAATTTTGCAGACGCTAGCCCCTTGTTCTTGAATTTTTGCAGACGCTAGGCCCTTGTTCTTGAATTTTTGCAGACGCTAGGCTCTTGTTCTTGAATTTTTGCAGACGCTAGGCCCTTGTTCTTGCAATTTTGCAGACGCTAGGCCCTTGTTCTTGCAATTTTGCAGACGCTAGGCCCTTGTTCTTGAATTTTTGCAGACGCTAGGCCCTTGTTCTTGCATTTTTGCAGATGCTAGGCCCTTGTTCTTGCACTTTTGCAGACGCTAGCCCCTTGTTCTTGAATTTTTGCAGACGCTAGGCCTTTGTTCTTGAATTTTTGCAGACGCTAGGCCTTTGTTCTTGCAATTTTGCAGACGATAGGCCCTTGTTCTTGCAATTTTGCAGACGTTAGGCCCTTGTTCTTGCAATTTTGCAGATGCTAGGTCCTTGTTCTTGCAATTTTGCAGACGCTAGGTCCTTGTTCTTGAATTTTTACAGACGCTAGGCCCTTGTTCTTGTATTTTTGCAGACGCTAGGCCTTTGTTCTTGAATTTTTGCAGACGCTAGGCTCTTGTTCTTGAATGTTTGCAGACGCTAGGCCCTTGTTCTTGCAATTTTGCAGACGCTAGGCCCTTGTTCTTGCAATTTGGAGACATTAGGCCCTTGTTCTTGAATTTTTGCAGACGCTAGGCCTTTGTTCTTGAATTTTTGCAGACGCTAGGCCTTTGTTCTTGCAATTTTGCAGACGCTAGGCCCTTGTTCTTGCAATTTTGCAGACGTTAGGCCCTTGTTCTTGCAATTTTGCAGACGCTAGGTCCTTGTTCTTGCAATTTTGCAGATGCTAGGTCCTTGTTCTTGAATTTTTGCATACGCTAGGCCCTTGTTCTTGAATTTTTTGCAGACGCTAGGCCCTTGTTCTTGCATTTTTGCAGATGCTAGGCCCTTGTTCTTGAATTTTTGCAGACGCTAAGCCCTTGTTCTTGCATTTTTGCAGACGCTAGGCCCTTGTTCTTGCAATTTTGCAGACGCTAGCCCTTGTTCTTGAATTTTTGCAGACGCTAGGCCCTTGTTCTTGAATTTTTGCAGACGCTAGGCCTTTGTTCTTGCAATTTTGCAGACGCTAGGCCCTTGTTCTTGCAATTTTGCAGACGTTAGGCCCTTGTTCTTGAATTTTTGCACTCGCTAGGCCCTTGTTCTTGAATTTTTGCAGAAGCTAGGCCCTTATTCTTGCAATTTTGCAGACGCTAGGCCCTTGTTCTTGAATTTTTGCAAACGCTAGGCCCTTGTTCTTGCAATTCTGCAGACGCTAGGCCCTTGTTCTTGAATTTTGCAGATGCTAGGCCCTTGTTCTTGAATTTTTGCAGACGCTAGGCCCTTGTTCTTGCAATTTTGCAGATGCTAGGCCCTTGTTCTTGAATTTTTGCAGACGCTAAGCCCTTGTTCTTGCAATTTTGCATACGCTAGGCCCTTGTTCTTGCAATTTTGCAGACGCTAGCCCCTTGTTCTTGAATTTTTGCAGACGCTAGGCCCTTGTTCTTGAATTTTTGCAGACGCTAGGCTCTGCTCTTAAATTTTTGCAGACGCTAGGCCCTTGTTCTTGCAATTTGCAGACGCTAGGCCCTTGTTCTTGCAATTTTGCAGACGCTAGGCCCTTGTTCTTGAATTTTTGCAGACGCTAGGCCCTTGTTCTTGCAATTTTGCAGACGCTAGGCCTTTGTTCTTGCAATTTTGCAGACTCTAGGCCCTTGTTCTTGAATTTTTGCACTCGCTAGGCCCTTGTTCTTGAATTTTTCCAGACGCTAGGCCCTTGTTCTTGCAATTTTGCAGACGCTAGGCCCTTGTTCTTGAATTTTTGCTGACGCTAGGCCCTTGTTCTTGCAATTTTACAGACGCTAGGCCCTTGTTCTTGCAATTTGCAGACGCTAGGCCCTTGTTCTTGCAATTTTGCAGACGCTAGTCCCTTGTTCTTGAATTTTTGCAGACACTAGGCTCTTGTTCTTGAATTTTTGCAGACGCTAGGCCCTTGTTCTTGGTACATTTCTGCAGACGCTAGGCCCTTGTTCTTGCAATTTTGCAGATGCTAGGCCCTTGTTCTTGAATTTTTGCAGACGCTAGGTCCTTGTTCTTGCAATTTTGCAGACGCTAGGCCCTTGTTCTTGAATTTTTGCAGACGCTAGGCCCTTGTTCTTGCAATTTTGCAGACGCTAGGCCCTTGTTCTTGCAATTTTGCAGACGCTAGCCCCTTGTTCTTGAATTTTTGCAGACGCTAGGCCTTTGTTCTTGAATTTTTGCAGATGCTAGGCCTTTGTTCTTGCAATTTTGCAGACGCTAGGCCCTTGTTCTTGCAATTTTGCAGACGTTAGGCCCTTGTTCTTGCAATTTTGCAGACGCTAGGTCCTTGTTCTTGCAATTTTGCAGACGCTAGGTCCTTGTTCTTGAATTTTTACAGACGCTAGGCCCTTGTTCTTGTATTTTTGCAGATGCTAGGCCCTTGTTCTTGCAATTTTGCAGACGCTAGGCCCTTTTTCTTGAATTTTTGCAGACGCTAAGCCCTTGTTCTTGCATTTTTGCAGACGCTAGGCCCTTGTTCTTGCAATTTTGCAGACGCTAGCCCCTTGTTCTTGAATTTTTGCAGACGCTAGGCCTTTGTTCTTGAATTTTTGCAGACGCTAGGCTCTTGTTCTTGAATGTTTGCAGACGCTAGGCCCTTGTTCTTGCAATTTTGCAGACGCTAGGCCCTTGTTCTTGCAATTTTGCAGACGCTAGGCCCTTGTTCTTGAATTTTTGCAGACGCTAGGCCTTTGTTCTTGAATTTTTGCAGACGCTAGGCCTTTGTTCTTGCAATTTTGCAGACGCTAGGCCCTTGTTCTTGCAATTTTGCAGACGTTAGAACCTTGTTCTTGCAATTTTGCAGACGCTAGGTCCTTGTTCTTGCAATTTTGCAGACGCTAGGTCCTTGTTCTTGAATTTTTACAGACGCTAGGCCCTTGTTCTTGTATTTTTGCAGACGCTAGGCCCTTGTTCTTGCAATTTTGCAGATGCTAGGCCCTTGTTCTTGAATTTTTGCAGACGCTAAGCCCTTGTTCTTGCATTTTTGCAGACGCTAGGCCCTTGTTCTTGCAATTTTGCAGACGCTAGCCCCTTGTTCTTGAATTTTTGCAGACGCTAGGCCCTTGTTCTTGAATTTTTGCAGACGCTAGGCCTTTGTTCTTGCAATTTTGCAGACGCTAGGCCCTTGTTCTTGCAATTTTGCAGACGTTAGGCCCTTGTTCTTGAATTTTTGCACTCGCTAGGCCCTTGTTCTTGAATTTTTGCAGAAGCTAGGCCCTTGTTCTTGCAATTTTGCAGACGCTAGGCCCTTGTTCTTGAATTTTGCAGACACTAGGCCCTTGTTCTTGCAATTTTGCAGACGATAGGCCCTTGTTCTTGAATTTTTGCACTCGCTAGGCCCTTGTTCTTGAATTTTTGCAGACGCTAGGCCCTTGTTCTTGAATTTTGCAGACGCTAGGCCCTTGTTCTTGAATTTTTGCAGAAGCTAGGCCCTTGTTCTTGCAATTTTGCAGACGCTAGGCCCTTGTTCTTGAATTTTTGCAGACGCTAGGCCCTTGTTCTTGAATTTTTTCAGACGCTAGGCCCTTGTTCTTGAATTTTGCAGACGCTAGGCCCTTGTTCTTCAATTTTGCAGACGCTAGGCCCTTGTTCTTGAATTTTTGCAGACGCTAGGCCCTTGTTCTTGCATTTTTGCAGACGCTAGGCCCTTGTTCTTGAATTTTGCAGATGCTAGGCCTTGTTCTTGAATTTTTGCAGACGCTAGGCCCTTGTTCTTGCAATTTTGCAGACGCTAGGACCTTGTTCTTGAATTTTTGCAGACGCTAAGCCCTTGTTCTTGCAATTTTGCATACGCTAGGCCCTTGTTCTTGCAATTTTGCAGACGCTAGCCCCTTGTTCTTGAATTTTTGCAGACGCTAGGCCCTTGTTCTTGAATTTTTGCAGACGCTAAGCTCTTGTTTTTAATTTTTGCAGACGCTAGGCCCTTGTTCTTGCAATTTTGCAGACGCTAGGCCCTTGTTCTTGCAATTTTGCAGACGCTAGGCCCTTGTTCTTGAATTTTTGCAGACGCTAGGCCCTTGTTCTTGCATTTTTGCAGATGCTAGGCCCTTGTTCTTGCACTTTTGCAGACGCTAGCCCCTTGTTCTTGAATTTTTGCAGACGCTAGGCCTTTGTTCTTGAATTTTTGCAGACGCTAGGCCTTTGTTCTTGCAATTTTGCAGACGCTAGGCCCTTGTTCTTGCAATTTTGCAGACGTTAGGCCCTTGTTCTTGCAATTTTGCAGATGCTAGGTCCTTGTTCTTGCAATTTTGCAGACGCTAGGTCCTTGTTCTTGAATTTTTACAGACGCTAGGCCCTTGTTCTTGTATTTTTGCAGACGCTAGGCCTTTGTTCTTGAATTTTTGCAGACGCTAGGCTCTTGTTCTTGAATGTTTGCAGACGCTAGGCCCTTGTTCTTGCAATTTTGCAGACGCTAGGCCCTTGTTCTTGCAATTTTGCAGACGCTAGGCCCTTGTTCTTGAATTTTTGCAGACGCTAGGCCTTTGTTCTTGAATTTTTGCAGACGCTAGGCCTTTGTTCTTGCAATTTTGCAGACGCTAGGCCCTTGTTCTTGCAATTTTGCAGACGTTAGGCCCTTGTTCTTGCAATTTTGCAGACGCTAGGTCCTTGTTCTTGCAATTTTGCAGATGCTAGGTCCTTGTTCTTGAATTTTTGCAGACACTAGGCCCTTGTTCTTGTATTTTTGCAGACGCTAGGCCCTTGTTCTTGCAATTTTGCAGATGCTAGGCCCTTGTTCTTGAATTTTTGCAGACGCTAAGCCCTTGTTCTTGCAATTTTGCAGACGCTAGGTCCTTGTTCTTGCAATTTTGCAGACGCTAGCCCTTGTTCTTGAATTTTTGCAGACGCTAGGCCCTTGTTCTTGAATTTTTGCAGACGCTAGGCCTTTGTTCTTGCAATTTTGCAGACGCTAGGCCCTTGTTCTTGCAATTTTGCAGACGCTAGGCCCTTGTTCTTGAATTTTTGCAGACGCTAGGCCCTTGTTCTTGAATTTTTGCAGAAGCTAGGCCCTTGTTCTTGCAATTTTGCAGACGCTAGGCCCTTGTTCTTGAATTTTTGCAGACGCTAGGCCCTTGTTCTTGCAATTTTGCAGACGATAGGCCCTTGTTCTTGAATTTTTGCACTCGCTAGGCCCTTGTTCTTGAATTTTTGCAGACGCTAGGCCCTTGTTCTTGAATTTTGCAGACGCTAGGCCCTTGTTCTTGAATTTTGCAGACGCTAGGCCCTTTTTCTTGCAATTTTGCAGACGCTAGGCCCTTGTTCTTGAATTTTGCAGAAGCTAGGCCCTTGTTCTTGAATTTTTGCAGACGCTAGGCCCTTGTTCTTGAATTTTTGCAGACGCTAGGCCTTTGTTCTTGAATTTTGCAGACGCTAGGCCCTTGTTCTTGAATTTTGCAGACGCTAGGCCCTTGTTCTTGATTTTTTACAGACGCTAGGCCCTTGTTCTTGAATTTTGCAGACGCTAGGCCCTTGTTCTTGAATTTTTGCAGATGCTAGGCCCTTGTTCTTGCAATTTTGCAGACTCTAGGCCCTTGTTCTTGAATTTTTGCAGACGCTAGGCCCTTGTTCTTGCAATTTTTGCAGACGCTAGGCCCTTGTTCTTGCAATTTTGCAGACGCTAGGCCCTTGTTCTTGAATTTTTGCAGACGCTAGGCCCTTGTTCTTGAATTTTTGCAGACGCTAGGCCCTTGTTTTTGAATTTTTGCAGACGCTAGGCCCTTGTTCTTGCAATTTTTGCAGACGCTAGGCCCTTGTTCTTGCAATTTTGCAGACGCTAGGCCCTTGTTCTTGCAATTTTTGCAGACGCTAGGCCCTTGTTCTTGCAATTTTTGCAGACGCTAGGCCCTTGTTCTTGCATTTTTGCAGACGCTAGGCCCTTGTTCTTGAATTTTTGCAGACGCTAGGCCTTGTTCTTGAATTTTTGCAGACGCTAGGCCTTTGTTCTTGCAATTTTGCAGACGCTAGGCCTTGTTCTTGCAATTTTGCAGACGCTAGGCCTTGTTCTTGCAATTTTGCAGACGCTAGGTCCTTGTTCTTGCAATTTTGCAGACGCTAGGTCCTTGTTCTTGCAATTTTGCAGACGCTAGGTCCTTGTTCTTGAATTTTTGCAGACGCTAGGCCCTTGTTCTTGCAATTTTGCAGACGCTAGGCCCTTGTTCTTGAATTTTTGCAGACTCTTTGAATGTTCTAGGCCCTCGTTTTCATCAGCTTCAGTTTGTTTTCTTGCTAGTCATGCCAGCTCACTTGCTTTTATTCCCCCCCTTACCTGGTCACTTGGCATCGAGTGGAGATTGCAGTGGTGCTTCAGCTGCCCTCTGCTCGCTCTCACACAATCATCTAAGTGCTCGTTCCTCCATGCCCTCGCCCTTGCTGCTGCCATTTCGTTTTTCGCATCTGCTGTCGCACCCTTCCTTTCGAAACGGTGCCATTGGTTAGGTCCGCCTCACATCCCACAGACCCCCCAACTCCAGGTAACCCCTCAGGTGTAGTTCAGGTGCAGGTAACCCCTTAACGTGCAGGTAACCCCTTGAGGTGCAGGTACGCTCTCAGGTTCACCCCTTGGGGTCTGTGCTTTGTGGCTTGGCCTCCACCAGTGGCCCCTTCCTGCTCTCGCCTTGCAAACTCTCTTCTCGCTCTTGCACTCTCACCCTTCCTCCCCTCGCTGCCCACTGACCAGCTCTGCGTGTGTGCCTTGCAGGTGGAGGGGAGGGGCGGGGGTCAACACCGACGCTTCCCCACGCCCCTCCCCTGTGGCCGTGCAGGTACCCGTGGGGATGGGAGGGAGGCAGCACTGCCAGTCGCTGCCACAAGGGAGAGTATCGGGGTGGGCTTGGCCTCTCAAGGTACGTCACCTGCCCTCTTGCCCTCGTCTCTCTCTCTCTTTCTGCTCTTCAGTTTTGCCTTCTCGATTTCTTTAACTTCAGTTTTGTTTTTCCTTCTCTGGTCCAGCCAACTCACTTGCTTCTACTTCCCCCCTTTCGTCTGCCTCCACCCCCCTCGCCGGTGGCCGTGCAGGTGCCTGTCTGTGGGGATGGGAAGGGGGCAGCTCTGCCAGTAGTTGCCACAAGGGAGAGTATCGGGGTGGGCTTGGCCTCTCAAGGTACGCCGCCTCCCCTTTTGCCCTCAATCCTCTCTATTTCTGCTCTGTAGTTCCGCCTTCTCTTTCTCGTCAACTTCAGTTCATTGGTTTCTCTAGTCCAGCCTATTCACTTTCTTTTACTTTCCCCCTATTCTTCTGCCCCCACCCCTGCAGGCCACTGGGCATCGAGGGAAGACTGTAGCAGAGAAGCTGAGTAGCAGACCGGCAGCAGCAGTAGCAGCAGCAGCGGCAGCAGCAGCAGCAGCAGCAGCAGCAGCAGCAGCAGCAGCAGCAGCAGCAGCAGCAGCAGCAGCAGCAGCAGCAGCAGCAGCAGCAGCAGCAGTGGGGGGTGGGGGGTTAGAGGCGGGCTAGGTTAGGTCGAGTCGTGAGCGAGGTGTGGTATGGTATCAGGTAAGGTATGGTAACAGGTTTGGTATGGAGATCTGATCCCCTCCTCTCTTTCTTCCTCCCCACCCCTCTTTGCAGCCTGAGTATGGAGGGAGCACTGGAGCAAGGGCGGGACAGAGGCATCTCTCTCTTCATCCTCACCTACCCCTCCCCTTCTCCCTCCCGCTGCCCCCCTCCCCACTTTCCAGCACGGTCGATGCAGCCTGAGGGAGAGAGGGAGCAAGGGAGGGACAGAGCCATCGCACTAACTCCCCCCTACCCCCCTTACCCCCCTCCCCCTCCCTCCCCACTTCCCAACACCCTGAGGCAACATGGCGCTCTGCATGGCTGTGGTAGGTAGAGGTAAGAGGCATGGGGTGAAGGGGAGAGTGGGGAGGCGGTGGGAAGCATGGGAGCAAGTGGGCAGGTCACTCTCTCAGGGGCAGCATCCTCTAGGGATGTGCCTTGCGGGTCGGGGTGTGGTGGGTGGAATCTGCGCGGCACGGCACTCGGTGCTCAAGTAACTAACCTGACGTTAAGGCTTAATGGGCACCGTCAGAGTCGACCGGCCGGCGACTCTGGTTCGCGTCAGCTCTAGCTACGTCAGGGGCAGGATTTGAGTCTTGGGCTGGAAGCAATTTTCCACTACCACACCTCGTCCCACAAGGCACTTCCCCTGGGGTGCTGTTTCCGAAGGGGAGTGGGCTGTCTGCTGCTACTACTGCTGGCAGGTAAGGTGGGGAGGGGATGGGTGGGCTGGGTGGTGATGGTGGTGATGGGGTGATGGTGGTGAGAGGCAGTGGGGTTGGCGGTGGCATATGATGAGCCATATGGCACTGATGCCACCCTAAATCATGGAAGCATGATGCTCATGCTTGGCTGGTTGGGGGCACATGATGAGTTGCACTGATGCCACCCTTAAGCATGGAAGCATGATGCTCATGCTTGGCTGGTTGGGGGCACATGATGAGTTGCACTGATGCCACCCTTAAGCATGGAAGCATGATGCTCATGCTTGGCTGGTTGGGGGCACATGATGAGTTGCACTGATGCCACCCTTAAGCATGGAAGCATGATGCTCATGCTTGGCTGGTTGGGGGCACATGATGAGATGCACAGATGCCACCCTTAAGCATGGAAGCATGATGCTCATGCTTGGCTGGTTGGGGGCACATGATGAGTTGCACTGATGCCACCCTTAAGCATGGAAGCATGATGCTCATGCTTGGCTGGTTGGGGGCACATGATGAGTTGCACTGATGCCACCCTTAAGCATGGAAGCATGATGCTCATGCTTGGCTGGTTGGGGGCACATGATGAGTTGCACTGATGCCACCCTTAAGCATGGAAGCATGATGCTCATGCTTGGCTGGTTGGGGGCACATGATGAGTTGCACTGATGCCACCCTTAAGCATGGAAGCATGATGCTCATGCTTGGCTGGTTGGGGGCACATGATGAGTTGCACTGATGCCACCCTTAAGCATGGAAGCATGATGCTCATGATGCTCATGCTTGGCTGGTTGGGGGCACATGATGAGTTGCACTGATGCCACCCTTAAGCATGGAAGCATGATGCTCATGCTTGGCTGGTTGGGGGCACATGATGAGTTGCACTGATGCCACCCGTGCATGGAAGCGTGATGCTCATGAGTGGGTGAAAGGGGCTGAGTCCCCTTGGGTGGGTGAGAGCAAGTGAAAGGGGCTGAGTCCCCTTGGGTGGGTGAGTGCAAGTGAAAGGGGCTGAGTCCCCTTGGGTGGGTGAGAGCAAGTGAAAGGGGCTGAGTCCCCTTGGGTGGGTGAGTGCAAGTGAAAGGGGCTGAGTCCCCTTGGGTGGGTGAGTGCAAGTGAAAGGGGCTGAGTCCCCTTGGGTGGGTGAGTGCAAGTGAAAGGGGCTGAGTCCCCTTGGGTGCTTGAGTGCAAGTGAAAGGGGCTGAGTCCCCTTGGGTGGGTGAGTGCAAGTGAAAGGGGCTGAGTCCCCTTGGGTGGGTGAGTGCAAGTGAAAGGGGCTGAGTCCCCTTGGGTGGGTGAGAGCAAGTGAAAGGGGCTGAGTCCCCTTGGGTGGGTGAGTGCAAGTGAAAGGGGCTGAGTCCCCTTGGGTGGGTGAGTGCAAGTGAAAGGGGCTGAGTCCCCTTGGGTGGGTGAGTGCAAGTGAAAGGGGCTGAGTCCCCTTGGGTGCTTGAGTGCAAGTGAAAGGGGCTGAGTCCCCTTGGGTGGGTGAGTGCAAGTGAAAGGGGCTGAGTCCCCTTGGGTGGGTGAGTGCAAGTGAAAGGGGCTGAGTCCCCTTGGGTGGGTGAGAGCAAGTGAAAGGGGCTGAGTCCCCTTGGGTGGGTGAGTGCAAGTGAAAGGGGCTGAGTCCCCTTGGGTGGGTGAGAGCAAGTGAAAGGGGCTGAGTCCCCTTGGGTGGGTGAGTGCAAGTGAAAGGGGCTGAGTCCCCTTGGGTGGGTGAGTGCAAGTGAAAGGGGCTGAGTCCCCTTGGGTGGGTGAGCATGATGCTCATGCTTGGTTGGTGGCACATGATGAGCCGTATGGCACTGATGCCACCTGTTGCATGAGAGCATGGCATGATACAGCGTGATGTTAAATAGCATGGCATGATACAGTGCCATAGTATTCATCTACATATGATAGAATGTGGTATGTTGCAGTGCGGCATGATGCGGTGTGTTATGATGCAGTGTAACATGATACACTGCGGTGTGATACAGTGTGGTATGATAAACTAGTGTGGTATGATTTCGCCTGGTATAATACGGTGTGGTATGATTCAGTGTGGTATGATAGAGTGTGGCATTATACTGCGTGAAGGTGTATCAAGAACTGGCATGGCATGTTGTATCTGGTGGTGTGGCATGGCATGGTGTGCCATCTGTTTTTTTGGCATGTCATGGAGTGGCATGTCATTTTTTCACTTGGCATGGCGTGGCAGGGCATGAGGTTGCACGGCATGGAGCGGCATGTCATGGTGTGGCATGGAGTGGAGTATTGTGGCACATGGTATGGCATGCCATGGTATGGCATGTCATGGTATGGCATGTCATGGTATAGCATGTCATGGTATGGCATGTAATGGTATGGCATGTCATGGTGTGGCATGGCATGGTGTGGCATGTCATCATGCCATGTGCAGGCTGCCAGCGGATGGAGGGAGACGATGGAAGGCAAGGGAGGGCAGTGGAGGAGGGTAGATCAGTGAAGGGGTGGAGGTGTGTGGCATGTTGCAAGCATGGCTGCCTCGCCTGCCGTGCCCTTTCCACTGCACTGCATGTGATGATCATCCGAGTCTAGAAGCCGTAGTGGCTACAAATTTGTCAAGTATGCCTATCTGAACTTCAGTTCAGTAGGTGTGGCATTTGCAGTTTTGAATGATTGCTGCTGCATAGTGAAAAACAATGAGGCAAGTCTCTTTTTCTTGTGTGGCAAAACTCAAACAAGGATATCCCGGAAGAGTAAGAATGATAGGTTATTTGATGGTATGCATCACCATATAGACATCCATCTACCTAATGTAATTTGTGTACAACATACTTATCACACCAACCAACTAGTTTAAACCTAGTCTTATCCAGTGCAAACTTGGCACAGTGACTTGACATTTGTACGAAAATATTCTTGCATTCTGCATATTTCAGGTCAGTGAACCGCCATAGTAATGACCATCATCTTTAAATTTATATAGCACATACTCTAAAACCATTTAGAAGGTGTCTCTAAGTCTATTTACATACATCTAAAACCACATACATCTATTTAGAAACACGAAAACATGTTTGTAACAAGGATCTCACAAGGATAACATGTTTGTTTGAAGGTGTCTCTCTTACATGTTTGTAATCATCTCACAAGGATCTTTGGTGTACCTCGCTCGAGGCACTGATCCGAATCCGTTGCAATGCTCATCCCCTTGAGCACGCAGCGAGGCTCTGCTCTGGATTCCAGCAGCGCTGCTCTGCTCTGCTCTGACAGAAACACCTCCCTCCCGCTACATCTGCCACCACCAAGCCATTCCTTCTCATCCTACTTTCGCCTCTAACACCCGCTGCGCTTCGGCCCGCCGCGAAAATTACCCCTTCGAGCCACCTCCTTTCGCGCTCTTTCAACCTTCACGGCAGCTTAGTGACCCCCCAAGGAAAATCTGAGCTTAGTTGGCAGCGTTTGGGGTCGATAGGCAACCCACGTCACTCACTTCGGCCCCCTGGGTTGATTTCGACCGGCCATGTGGCAAAGGAGCTGCTGATTCGGACGATCCCATTCGATTTTTCACATTTTCGCGCTCGAAATTGTTCGTCGCAACGGATTTCTACGCTACGCACGCATGGAGGGGCCCAAGTTGGGCATGCGAACTCAACTCCCGTTTGCGCCTTGCCACGCTCCCTCCCAAACTGCTGCCTCCACCTCTCCCTCCACATTCCGCAACTCCCTTTCGCCCCGTTCTCGTTCAGACCGGCTAGTTTACGCTTCTCATTCTGATCGGCTCGGCTACGACTCTACTGCTCTGCGCATTTCCAATTCCTCGTCACCTGCTGCTGCACTTTTCAGACAAAGCTAGCCATCGCCGAAGCCGTTTCAGCTGCGCTTCAATCCATCTTCACGCCACTTCCGACTCGTCGTCAGATTAGGCACGCCGAAGCCGTTTTAGTTGATCGATCGCGGACGTGTTGTTGGGTTTTCCGCCTCCAAGATCGCGACTTTCGTTCGTCGTCACCTGCTTCTGAAATTCCACGCGAGGCTGCACATTCGATTCCATCGATCGCGCACGTGGTGACGAGACGACGCGTTGCCATTCGTCGCCTCCAAGACCGCATCGCGACTTTAGCCTCATCGTACGTCCATTCGTCCCTCTCACTCTAGTTTTCTGCTTACTGATGTCAATTTACGTTAGACCGTCGCAGAAATACTTTTCACTTATCTTCGGTTCGTGATCACTTGTAATCGTCACTCATTTTCTTCTTTGTTTCCCGTTCCATGTGATTTCAGGCATTTAAGCGATTTTCGAGAATCGCGGACCGTCTTTTGAAGTTGGCTCTCGCAGTCGCCAGCCTTCCTCGCCGCTCCACCGCTTCTGCTCTCCGCGCACCTCGCGTCATCCATCCGCCAACCCCTTCGCGCACCCCCATCGCCTTGGCCCTCCATCACCACTCCGCGGTAAGCCGTCAGCCCTCATTTCCGTTCACCACTTTCGTCCCACATCCGCCATGCACAACGCTTTCATTACTCCTTGAAATCGGTTTCTGAAAAAGAGTGTATTGTAATTATTTTGCAGGAAGCAGCAGGCGTGATGGAAGGCAAGGCAGCAGTGAAGGATACGTGAGCATGGCAGCGAGGCAGCGACGAGGTATTGGCGTGAAGTGACAGCGAGGCAACAGTGGTGGGCGAGGACCCTCTCCGCCCCTCCACTCGCCATCGCACTACCTTGCCTCCATCCCTGCTCTGCACTGCACTGCACTGCGCGCAGATAAGTCCCCTCGCCTCGCCTCCTCCCTCTCTCCATTGCTCATTCATTGCACACGCCACGCCACTCAATGCCAGCCCAAGGCGAACCTGCAGACCTCCCTGTCTCTTCCCCTAGCTCGGGGAGGGAGCGTTGGAGAGGGAGTTTTGGGGAGGGAGCGTTGGAGAGGGAGTTTTGGGGAGGGAGCGTTGGAGAGGGAGTTTTGGTCTTGCTTAGGCGTCATGCTTAGCTGTCCGTCTGCCTGCCTGCGTCCGTCCGTCCGTCCGTCCGTCCTGCTTAGCTGTCCGCGTGCGTCTTGAGGTCTGCAGCGTGATTGCCCTGCCTGGCTTTGCACTCATGCTCATGTTTCGTGCTCATGCTCACATCATACCCACTTCACGCACGCATCACCGGCATTACCAATTGCAGCTCTCACTCTGCCACGCACCGCCTGTTCCGGGACTTGAACTCACTTCTCCTCGCCCCCCCGCTCCTTCTCCTCCCTCCCTTGCCTGCCCCGCCAGGCGAGCAGCAGGCAAGGGGAGTGCAGCAGGCAAGGGGAGTGCAGCAGGCGAGGGGAGTGCAGCAGGCGAGGGGAGTGCAGCAGGCGAGGGGAGTGCAGCAGGCGAGGGGAGTGCAGCAGGCGAGGGGAGGAGAGGGGGAGGCAAGAGGGGCGCCAAGGCGGGCAGCAGGAGGGCGGCCAGCAGGGCAGCAGCGCCGGCCTCATCAACGGTCGAGGTTGCAAGTATCTCCCCGCCACCACACCCCACTAGAGCCCCAATTTCCCTCAGGTTCAGGTTCAGGTTCAGGTTCAGGTTCAGGTTCAGGTGCAGGTTGGTAGGGGCTCTTGTGGTGTGGGGCTGTGGGCGGCATCACATGCACCGTCGTTTCTGCCTTCGCTCTGCTGTCAGACTCTCTTCTCACTTGCAACAGCCGCTCCCTCCCGCATGCCACTTACTTGCTCTCTCTCCCTCCCCCCTGCCCTGCCTCGCAGGTCCTTCCCTTCTACCCTCCTCGCTGGCTCGCACCTCCTCCGCTCGCCCCTGCCCACTCTCCTTCACCGCACCCCCCCACGCCACCACCACCACTGCTCCAACTCTCAGCTAAGTGCTTCGCCTCCTTGATCCTTGCCTACTGTTCTGCTTCTCGTTTACTCTTCCAGTTTGTTTGTTTCCAAAACTCGCCGCTGGTTGGGGCTCGACTCGCAAGCCACAGACCTCAATTCAGGTTCAGGTTCAGGTTCAGGTTCAGGTTCAGGTTCAGCCCCCCTACAGCCTTACAGCCCCTCAGGTCCCCTTGGGGGTCTGTGCCTTGCAGTTGTGTCTCAACCAGTGGCCCCTCCGTTCTCATTTTCCTTGCTATTTTGCTGCTGCTCTTGCTGTTTCACCTGTCATTCCTTCACTGTCTACTCACCAGCTCTGCGTGTGTGCCTTGCAGGTGGGGGGGAGGGGTGTGGGGTCAGCACCGCCATTCCCTCACGCCTCTCCCCGGTGGCCGTGCAGGGAGGGACGCACACGGGAAGGCTGGGAGGAGGGCTGCCGGGGAAGGAGGCGCCTGGTGGTGCTGCAGCTGCCCTGTGCTCGCTCTCACGCCTTACAGCTAAGTTCCCTCAACCCCTTGCCTGCCTCGCCATGTCTTGTGTACTTTGCTTGCATCTCGTGTTTGCATGCGCTTTCGCACATTCCCCTTGAAACATTGGCACTGGTTGGCTCACATGCTGCAGACCCCCTTACTTCAGGTAACCCTCTCAGGTGCAGGTACCCCTCAGGTGCAGGTGTGCAGGTACCCCCTCAGGTGCAGCCCTTGGGTCTGTGGTTTGTGACTTGGCCTCCACCAGTGGCCCCTCCCCTCTCCCGCCTTGCAACTGCCGTTCCCTCTCTTGCACTTTCACCATTCATCCCCTCGCTGCCCACTGACCAGCTCTGCGTGTGTGCCTTGCAGGTGGAGGGGAGGGGCGGGGGTCAACACCGACGCTTCCCCACGCCCCTCCCCTGTGGCCGTGCAGGTACCCGTGGGGATGGGAGGGAGGCAGCACTGCCAGTCGCTGCACCAAGGGAGAGTATCGGGGTGGGCTTGGCCTCTCAAGGTACGTCACCTCCCCTCTTGCCCTCATCGCTCTCCCTTTCTGCTCCTCAATTTCGCCTTCTCATTTCTTTCACCTGCAGCTGCTGTTGTGTTTCCTGGTCATGCCAACTCAACTGCTGTTACTTCCCCCCCTGTCTGCTGCCCCTACCAGGTCACTTGGCATTCAACAGGAGACGCACACTGGAGGAGGAGGGGAGGGGAGCAGGGACGAGGCAACAGCTCCCTCGAACGTTCTCCATCTGCCAGCTAAGTTCCCTCAACCCCTTGCCTGCCTCGCCATGTCTTGTGTACTTTGCTTGCATCTCGTGTTTGCATGCGCTTTCGCACCTTCCTCTTGAAACAGCGCCACTGGTTGGGACCGGCTCACATGCTGCAGACCCCCTTACTTCAGGTAACCCTCTCAGGTGCAGGTACCCCTCAGGTGCAGGTGTGCAGGTACCCCCTCAGGTGCAGCCCTTGGGTCTGCAGTTTGTGACTTGGCCTCCACCAGTGGCCCCTCCCCTCTCCCGCCTTGCAACTGCCGTTCCCTCTCTTGCACTTTCACCATTCATCCCCTCGCTGCCCACTGACCAGCTCTGCGTGTGTGCCTTGCAGGTGGAGGGGAGGGGCGGGGGTCAACACCGACGCTTCCCCACGCCCCTCCCCTGTGGCCGTGCAGGTACCCGTGGGGATGGGAGGGAGGCAGCACTGCCAATCGCTGCACCAAGGGAGAGTATCGGGGTGGGCTTGGCCTCTTAAGGTATGTCACCTCCCCTCTTGCCCTCATCCCAGTACCTTTCTGCTCTTCAATTCTGCCTTGTTGTTTTTGTCAATTTCAGTCTTTTCTGTCCTGGTCATCCCAACTCAATTACTTTCACTTCCCCCTTTCTTCCCCCCCCCCACCAGGTCACTTGGCATGGAGTGAAGACTGCAGCAGAGGAAGCTGAGTAGCAGACCGGCAGCAGCAGTTGCAGCAGCAGAAGCAGTGGGGGGTGGTGGCTTAGGGGGCAGACTAGGTTAGGTCGAGTCGTGAGTGAGGCCTGGTATGGTACCAGGTGAGGTCGAGTCGTGAGTGAGGCCAGGTGAGGTATGGTACCAGGTGAGGTATGGTATCAGGTGAGGTATGGTAGCAGGTGAGGTATGGTATCAGGTGAGGTATGGTAGCAGGTGTGTTGTCTGATTCCCTCCTCTCTCTTTCTCTCCCCCCCCCTCTCTCCCTCCTCCTCCCACTTCCCAGCAGCCTGAGGCATCATGGCGCTATGAACGGTTATGGTAGGTACAGGTAAGTAGGCATGGGGTGAAGGGATGGGGGTGAAGCATGGGAGCAAGAGGGCAGTTCACTGCCTTAGGGGCAGCATCCTCTGGTGTTGTGCCTTGTGGTTCGGGGTGTGGTGGGTGGAATCTGCGCGGCACGGCACTCGGTGCTCAAGTAACCGATCTGGCGTTCAAGGCCTAATGGACACCGTCAGAGCCGACCGGCCGGCGGCTCTGGTTCGCGTCAGCTCTGGCTACGTCAGGGGTGGGATTTGAGTCTTGGGCTGGAAGCAATTTTCCACTACCACACCTCGCCCCACAAGGCATAGCCTCAGGGGGTGTTTTTTCCCTAAGGAAGTGGGCTGTCTGCTGCTCCTACTGCTGGCAAGTGAAAGTGAGGAGGGGCTGAAGCCCCTTGGGAGGGTGAGTGGGAGAGAAGGGGCTGAAACCCCTTGGGCGGGGAGTAAGAGGTGGGGGCTGGAACCCCTTGGATGGTTGAGGAGGAGGAGGGGGTTCAAACCCCTTGAATGGTGAGTGAGCCTTGGGTGGGTGCGGGAAGAGGGGGCGGAAACCCTTTCGGTGGGTGGGTGAGAGGAGGAGGGGGCTAAAACCCCTTGAAAGGGTGAGTGAGAGGAGGGGTTGAAACCCCTTGAATGGGTGTGTGAGAGGAGGGAGATGAAACCCCTTGGGTGGGTGAGTGGGAGGAGGGGGATGAAACCCCTTGGGTGGGTGAGTGGGAGGAGGGGGATGAAACCCCTTGGGTGGGTGAGTGAGAGAAGAGGGTGAGTGAGAGAAGGGGATGAGTGAGAGAAGGGGGTGAGTGAGAGAAGGTGGGGGTGGTGAGAGAAGAGGGTGAGAGAGAAGGGGGTGAGTGAGAGAAAGGGGCTGAAACCCCTTGGGAGGGAAGCTCCTTGGGTTCAATGAGTGGGAGGAAAGGGGTCTGGAATCCCTCGGGTGGGTGAGAGAGGGAAAATGACTGGAACCCTTGGAAAGTGAGTGAAGGGAAGGGCGATGAAACCCCTTCGGTGTTTGATGGGAAGGGAAGGGGCCTGATCCCCTTGGGAGGTCGAGTGAGAGGAGGGGTTGAAAACCCTTGATTGGGTGAGTGAGAAGGGGGGTTGAATTCCTTTGGGTGGGTGAGTGAGAGCGGGTTGAAACCACTTAGGTGGGTAAGTAAGAGGAGGGGGTTGAAACCCCTTAAGGGTGGGTGAGTGGAATGGACTGGTACTTGCGTAGTATTATACTGCGGTATCATACGGTGTGGTATGATAGAGTGGGGTCTGATACATTATGGTATGGTACAGCGTTGTATGATACAGGTGGTGTGATACGGTGTGTTATCATACGGTTTGGTGTGATGCAGTGTGGCATGATGCAGTGCGGTTGGATGCACAGTGGTATGATTCAGTGTGACTTGTTTCAGTGTGACTTGTTTCAGTGTGACTTGTTTCAGTGTTACTTGTTTCAGTGTGACTTAATTCAGTGTGACTTTATTCGGTGTGACTTTATTCAGTGTGGCTTGTTTCAGTGTGACTTGATTCGTTGTGACTTGTTTCAGTGTGGCTTGATTCAGTGTGACTTGTTAGTTCGCGACATACTGGGGTGTGTCATTGTATGGTATGGTGTGGGATGTCATTTGGTGACATAGCATGGTGTGGCATGGCATCATGCCATTGTGTGGAATGGTGTGACATGTTATTTGGTGTGACATGGCATGGCAGCATGTCATTTGGTGGCATGGCATGGTGTGGCATGTCATTTGGTGGCATGGCATGGTGTGGCATGACATCATGCCATATCCAGGCTGGCAGCATCTGGAGAGCAGTGGAGCACGATGGAAGGCAAGGAAGACAGGGAAGAGGAGGGAAGTGGGTCAGGGAGTGGAGGTATGCCATGTGGCAATGGCTGCCTCACCTGCCATGCCCGTCCAATGCATTTTCCACAAAGCTTTCTCTGTACAACGAGGTTTTGGCATGCAACGAGATTCACCAGGCAACAACTTGCCAACAGCATCTGTCAGGCGCCACGCAAATGTTGGCGCGAATATGTTGTCACCAGCATGGCCCTTCAGGCATTTCAGTTTACTGAAATCCCACGCCTCGCATGCAACCAATCCAGACACGAGGTCAGGCCAGCCTTTTCTTTCCCACTCCACTGTGCTCTAGAATATAATGGTAGGAGGCGAGGCCTTCTCACCATCATCTGACGAGTCGTCAGTTTCTGACGCACGAGCTCGCGGGGCGTTTTTGTTCCTAAATTAGGGAAGCATTCGCGAGCCGTTGGCAAGAAGTGAGGCTTGGGTGTTTGATTTCATGGCGTTTCTCCTCCGGTCGTCACGCGCGGAGCGGGTCGTGCGCGCGGGACTGGCGGCGGGGGATTCCGACGAGCTTGGAGTCCCGCGCTAGGGAGTTGCTTCCCTACCACCAACCTTTGTGAATCGCTACGCACCATTCTCAATTGTTTGTAATCTTCCAGATAGCTCCACTGAATTCTTCTTTCTAAGCTAACATTTTTGGAATCCTGATTATCTCTCCGAGAGTCAAGCTTCGGCCACACGGCATTTAGATGGTGCGTGGTAACCTCTAGCCAACCCTCTCTTTCTTCTCCTGTCTACATTATCGGTGCATCTCTCACATCGTCAACTCCTCTTCTGCCTCTCATCTTACAGCGCAGCATGGGAGCTGCAGCGGCAGCGGTAGTAGCAAGGGGCAACAAACAAGGGCGAATCAGCGGAACGGAACCCTCTTCCCGTAATACGTTCTTCATCC
Organism: Closterium sp. Yama58-4; assembly: GCA_947470075.1. Classification (NCBI taxonomy): domain Eukaryota; kingdom Viridiplantae; phylum Streptophyta; class Zygnematophyceae; order Desmidiales; family Closteriaceae; genus Closterium; species Closterium sp. Yama58-4. The sequence goes on from CANIUD010000467.1 coordinate 32,357, forward strand.
CTTACCCACCCCTTCTCAAATGCTTCCTCTCGCTTTCCTTTCGTCTCTGTTTCTTTCAGATCTTCCTAGTTTTGTTCTATCTCTTATTTGAATGCCAGCTATCTCCAAATGTGTCGAGATGGCCGAGTTGCTCTAAGGCGCTGGATTAAGGTTCCAGTCCGAAAGGGCGTGGGTTCAAATCCCACTCTCGACAGGCTTTTATTGCCCTTACAGGCCCCAAGCAAGGGCGATATAACTGAGCTGTCTTCAGGGTACGATCCTCGTCTCCTCCCCACCTCCTTCATATATCTGCACTCAGATTCTTTCACTCTCTCACCTTCGTTTCCTTCATGCCACCTGCTCTCTTCTCATATCCTCCTCCCTTCCTGCGTTTCCTCCTCCAGGCAAGGGCAGTAGTGGTGGCATGGGACGGACCTCAGGCAATGCCTCTGGATTTCATTTTTCTCTTCTCCTGGCTGATCACCCAACCCTCTTCTCCTCTCCCCCAAGGTCTTGGTTTTCTTCCCCTTTTCTCCTGTTTGCTCCTCTTTTCTCCTCACATGCCTTTACCCAGGCTTAAACTAACTTTTCCCCTCTCCTCCTCCTCTCCATTGCTTTCACGTGCCGTTTCCTCTCATGTTTCCTCCATCAGGTGTGATGTGATGAGAATCAGTGAGCTGAGAAACGGGTTGGCAGCAAGGGTGCACGAGAATATCTCATGAGTTAAGCCTTTTTTTCTTGGTAAGTTTCTACAACCTATCTCTACTGTCCTTCCGTACATCATACTTGCTGGACAAACCCTCTTCTGCATCCACCCGATACCTTCCGGTCCAACCCAAGCACACAACATATCACACATACCATGCTATGTACATTGGGTTCCCAAGTCATTAGCATCATACTCCCACATTGAACAGCATACAGCATAAAAATTCGTGTCTTGTTCTCTTATGTAGAGAAGCTCAAACCTCTCGTCTGCTTGCAGGAACCGAAGCAGTTCTATGTGGAAGCCACCTCGGCTAGAGCGGAACTACCGTAGGTTGAATAGGATATATGGTATCTAGACTAGTTACATATAAGAACTACCCAGGCATGGTACCCCCCCTCCCTCCCCCTTTCCCCCGCATAAGACTCCCCCCACACCCCCCTTCCCCTGCCCCTTACCCCACACCCTATGTTGGCCCTCCTCCTTCATCCCCCTGCGGCTACCTTCCCACAAGACCCACCCACCTCACCTCAGCAACGCCCTGCATAGGGCACGCACATGCCACGCCAAGCACATGACCTGTGCCTCGGCGCATGCTAAGCATAGGGTTGCTAATGACAGGGCTTGTACTTCGGGGCATGCTAACCGCAGGCCTTGCCTCTCAAGGCATGCCGATTTCAGGATGCGTATGCATTGGGGACACCGGTACAGAACTTGTGCGTTAGAGAACATACTACAGGGTGTATGTATGCATCAGAGCGCTAACTACAGGGAGTATGCATCAAACCACTAATGAGAGGGCTTTTGATCAGAGAAGTGACTACAGGGCGTATACATCACAGCACATTCTACAAGGCTTGTGCATAAAACCACTAGCGACAGGGCTTTGCATCAACGAGCTTCAGAGAGCACTTTCTACAGCGGTATTGGACTATTGGAAGATGTTGCACACTCGTTCCTTCTGCTATGTACCCGTAGAAACAAAACAGACTCCCTGTAATGCCAAAACACGAAGCAAGCAAACGTACGGTAACCTCCCGACATTTCTGACGGAACAAACAGCTGAGCCTTCCATGTTCAGTTGAGTCACCTACGAGACCTCGAACGCTTGGTACTTGAACGAACCACCTCTTCTTCCTCATCCTCATCTTCCTCATCCTCCTCTTCCTCTTCCTCTTCCTCTTCTTCATCAGCTGTCTTCTCTTCTTCCTCATCACTCTCATCCCATTCCTTTGCTTTGCCTTTTGTCTTCCCTCTACCTCCACCCCTACCTGCTCCACCCCCACTCCTCCCTCCACCTCTCCCCTTTCCCTTCCCCTTGTTCCCTTTTTCCGCCCCACCCTTCCCTCCACTCTCTGACACCCCACCCTCCACCTGCAATTCAACGCCACCCCTCGCTCTATCCACCGTCGTACAAGCAGCAAGCACTGGCTGTCCACCCTGCATGCGCCGTCCCTTCACCATCCCCCCATCTGCCTCTTGTGCCCGAATCACCACTCCCTTTCCTCCTCCCCTCCCTCCCTTCCCGCCCGCTCTCTTCCCCACCCTAGCGGCAACAGCCAGAGCAGCAGACTCCACAAGTGCTGTCATCAATGCCTCATCTTCCTCATCCTCCCCAGCTTTCCCCTTCCCCTTCCCCCTCCCCTTCCCCTTCCCATTCCCCTTTGCATTCCCCTGGGCCTTCTCATTCCCCAGAGCATGCCCCTTCCCTCTGCCTTTACCCCATATGTCCGCATTGAACATTCGAATCGTGCCTCTGTTGCCCAACACTGCTTGCTGCTGCCCTGCGCTCCCTGTGCCCCCGTATCCTTGTTGAGATGCTTCCCCTGTTGCCTCCCCTTCGCCCTCCTCTGCATCTTCAGGTACTGTCCACAGGTAGACAGACCTGAGGCACCAATGTTGCATATGGGGCATAAGGAGGAGTGTGTGCAGGACAGAGGAGAGCAGTGAAGGCAGGCTGAGAAAAACCACACATGATTGATGCACAGAAACAGGCATCAATCCAGACCAGTGACACACCATAACTTCATCATTCCCTGTCTGTCTGTGACTTAACCGTATCTTCATGAATCACACCCCCCTCTGTTCCCTACCTCCTCAGCACTCACCCCTCCACCCACAGTTTTCACGTCCCTTTATTGCTTTACTCCCCCTCCCCCTCCCCTCCCCTTCCCCTCCGCTTTCTCACCTGGAGCTGCCGGTAGCGAGGAGGTCGCAGCGGGGGTGCGGCAGGTTGACGGGGGAGATGGTGGTGAGGTGGGGGTCCACAGCGGAGCTCAGCAGCGCACCCGAGGAGACCTTTCACTCGACTAAAACACCCTCACACAAACCAGCAAGCTCATCACCTGGAGCTGAGAGAGCAAGCCCGTTCCAGCACAGGTCCTGCAGACGCATTCGAGGTGCCTCACAACTCCCTCTCCCCCCCTCCCCCTTCCAAACATAATCACCTGGAGCTGCCGGTAGCGAGGAGGTCGCAGCGGGGGTGAGGCAGGTTGACGGGGGAGATGGTGGTGAGGTGGGGGTCCACAGCGGAGCCCAGCAGCGCACCCGAGGAGGCGTCCAGGAAGTCAATGGGGTGCAACGCCACTCCGCTGTAGTCGTCGCTTATGTACCGCCCACACACCACCACGCGCTCCGCATCGTCCTGTGAAGGGGAGAAGAGAAAGCGGGGAGAATGGCAGGAGGATGGAAAAGAGGGGCAGAGGGGGAGAGAAGGACCGGACGAAGGGCAACAGCAAGAGAGATGGGTAGAAAGGTGGAAAGACGATGAGTTAAAAGAAACAAACGAGAAACAATTCCGCGTTGCAGGAGAGGTGAGGTGAGGAAAACCAGCAGCGAGCGCAGGTAAATGGTGTTTGAGGAGAGAGAGGAAAGTAACTACCGCAAAGATCAATGAGAGGACCATTTGAGGAAATGCAGAGACCTTGGGGTCCCAGTGGGCTTTGAAGGGCGAGAGGTAGCGGTTGAAGTCATGCGAGTGCACGATGGTGGTGGTGGGGCGCTGCAGGTCGCCGAACACACTGTCCCACACTCGCAACCTGTTGTCCTGACACGTGCTCAGGATCCAAGTGCCCGTGATCTGACACAGTCGGATGCACCACATCCACACGGCATGCCACGGGCAATGGAAGAGTGAGCAGAAGGATTGAAGAGGGTATTCATTGGCAGTAACATAGATAAAAGAGAATAGGATAGCACCGTAAGTGGAAGTCAGAGACAGAGAGTGGAAGTCAGAGACGTTGAGTGGCAGTCACAATGACGCTTGAGCAGTCTTACAGGAGAAAAGTAGGCACTGTTGACCACGCGGGGGTGCTGTATGGAGGCAATGCGGTGCTGTGGAGACAGCTGCCTCACGTCCCACAGATGCATCTGGCGGGAGGCATTCACGGGCGCACAGGTTGGCGCGAGGACAGGGTTGTGATGGGCCGCTGCACCACTAGAGAAGGAAATGTCTTGTGCAGATTAGATGAACCCAGAAAACAACAACAACAGCAGCAGTAGGAGCAGAGCAGGATGCCCAGCAGCAGCATGGTGTGCAGCAGCAGTGTCGCACCCAGTGGTCGGAGCCAGCGGAGAGCAGCAGGTGCGGGTCAGCGGGGTTGAGGTGCAGCGACACCACCTTGCTGCGCGCCGCATGGCACCCCGCCACGCCCGCTGCCACGCGCTCCTCCACCCGCTCGTCCAGCCTGACGGCGGAAAGGGTGAGAGGGGCGGGGAGGAGGGGAGAGAGTGGATGGGTTGGTGGAAAGCGTGTCAAGAGGGCACCCCGCCACTCCCGCTGCCACGCGCTCCTCCACTCACTGTGGGACAGGCAGGGGGGCGCAGGCAGGGGGGCGCAGGCAGGGGGGCGCAGGCAGGGGGGCGCAGGCAGGGGGGCGCAGGCAGGGGGGCGGGCAGAGGGTGGTTGAAGAGACGGGAGAGTGGCGACAGGGCGACAGGTGATGGGGCGGGGGATGGAGCGGCTATGATGCACGTGTGTGTGGGTCGTCAGAGTGATCCTTATGTACATAACCAAGCTAACACCCACGTGCAAGTGCACTCACAGGTGGATGCAGCCGAGATTATCCCCAGCCACGACCAGGGCACCACCGTCACGTGCAGGAGCGTCCATGGCATAGAAACTCCCCCAGGTGCGCTTGCAGTCACTACTAGGCCAACTCAAACATCCAGCACGCCCACTCACAAGTGAATGCAGCCAAAGTTGTCCCCAGCAACTAAGGTAGCACCACCGTCACGAGCAGGGGCGTCCATGGCATAGAAGCTCCCCCAGGTGCGCTGGTCGCCCTGCCAGCCCAGCGGGTTGAGGTTCGCCAGCACGGTGGCCTGGGCTGTGTCTATGTCCACCCGACACACCTTGCCGTCCAGTGACGAGGATAACACCACCTCGTCGCATGTTGGGCGGTGCCTGCGAGGGGGGATGTTGGGAGGGAGAAAAGGTTGAGGAGGGAAGAAGCGGAGTGGAGGTTCTGTGAGAGGAGGTGAAGGGGAGAAAGTAAGGGAGCGGGGTAAAGGAGTTGTGGGAGTAAGAGCGGGAAGAAAGGAGGAGGGAGGATGGGGGGGATGAGAAAAAAGAAGAGGCGTGGGGTGTCAGGGTGGTGAGGAGTGTCGGGAAAGATGTGTGAGCGGAGACGTAAGGAAAATCCCACCTGAGAGCGCTGATCTGGTACTGGTGCACGCTCTGATGCACCGTGGTGTCCCTCTCCCTCTCGTAGTTCCACAGCCCTATGTGCCCCCTCTGCTCCCCCCCCGCCCCACACACACGCCGCATTGCCATTCCAGCAGGGAATGGGTGGCCAAGGTTAAGATCGTAAAAGAGAAAGACACAGAGACGAGAGGTGCGTGGAGGAGAGGTGGAAGGGGGAAGGGGCGGAAGAATAGGTAAAGGTGCGTTGACTCTGGTATTGACTTCACTCAGCGCGCACCTTGTCCCCGGACAGTAGCACGTCGTCCCTAACAGCATGGAACTCCAGCACTGTGATGCGCCGCATGTGCAGCGCTATGACTGCCGCCTCCACCACACTCGGCAACACCCGCCTGTGCCGTGCTACCTGCGAGCCAGCGAGGGGATGGGGGAGTGGGACCGCGGAATGTGGAATGTGGGCTGAGGATGATGATGAAGAGCAAGGAAGAAACGAGACAATACGAGAAGAGACCAACTGAGATGAGAGGAGTACGAGAGCTTACCCTTGGCAGCGTGCCCGTGATCTGGCGCTGCTGCACCGTGTGCAGCACCCCCTCGTGCGTGCGCCCCCCCTGCACTGCCACACTGCCACCCTCCGCTCCCACGCGGTGTGGACACGTGGCCGTCGTGTGCCCTGCATCAGGTTTACATAGGGTTTCCCATACGTTTGAATTGGATGGAAAGAAGAGGGGATGGAATGATGCCATCCGAAAAAAAAGCCCCAAACCAATTAGGGCAAGACGGAGAGAGGAAGGAGCGTGAGGGAGCACCTGGGAGCTTGCAGAGGAAGCAGGGTCGGTTGGGACAGTCAATGTAGACAGAGCCAACGAAGCCTGCCTCGTGGCCCTTGCTGCCACACACCTGCCATCATGCCTCGCCCGATAACGACCGCAGGAGCAGGGGCAGCAGGAACAGGGAAGTCAAGAAAACCACATGAGATGAGATGCACGAGAGGGAGCCATGGCAAAAAAAGAGCGGTGATAAGGGCAAGGGCAACGCATGCGCTCATTCACCAGAGCAGACAAAGGTACACTTGGGTAGCAAAAGGGCGCTCATTTCCCGTCCAAATCTATCCTCCACGTACCCTGCACACGCCAGAAGCCTTGCCCTTGAGATTCAGCTTGATCCGCGACGATTTCCCTTTCCTACCTCCCCCTCCTTCCGCCTCCTCCGCTTCTTCCCCCGCCATGCCACGCGTCGACGCCCCTTCCGCCGCTCCCCCGCCGCCTCTGCTGCGACCGCCACGTCGCTCCGCCTTCCCCCGAACCGCATCTTCTTCCTCCGCGTCGCCCTCCTCCTCCTCATCCTCAGATTCGTCAGACCTACTACCGCCACGAACGCGGCCGTTAGTTCCATCCGTTAGGCGAACCCCGTTCGTCGCCGGCCTACTAGGCACCTCGTAATCACCGTCGCCGTCGCCATCGCCATATTCCTCCTCGTCCTCCCCCTCTTCCTCCTCCGACGTGCTCTGCTCGTCCTCCTCCGCCTCCCTCTCTATCACCACCTGCCGGATCTGGCGGCGCGTGCGGCGCATGGCGTGCGACGGAGCGGAAGCTAACACGAGGAAGAAAGAGCAAAAAGCTAACAGTTGGTCAATGCAGCGAGGCCACGAGAATCGCGCGAATCATTGATCGGAAACTAGGATTTTTGTTTCGGTGGTGATGCCTGGGTTTCTGTGGTTCCTCCAACCAAGTCGTCTTGCGCACGCTACTTCGCCCGAGACGAAAGCTTTCGAAAAACGATGTAACCAAGGTCGTCCAAGATTGTACTTTCGCGAAGGCAGCCCATCAAGGAGAGCAGCGTGGCGTTCGCACAGCGAACCACGTTTCGGTTTCGGCATGTGGATGTCAGATTTGAGCGGGAAGGTCAAGTTATCAAATAGTGCGATAGGATGTCTTGCACAACAAGAAGTACGGTAGAGCAATTGCTCAAGTGCACAAACGTCCCCTAATATGCTATTTGAGAAACTCAATGGAACCCCTATCCAACCAGCATCCCTAACCAGCTGCACAGGATGAATAATACAAATAATATTACCAAACCAGACACCCAAATATAATTCCCTCTTCATCCAAGCCACCAGTGACCAGTCCCTTTGTCTGTGGACCATTCTGCCCATTAATACTTCAGCAATGCCTCTCCAACCTGACCTGCTAGCAAGTCAGCAACCTTGGATGCTAGCCCTCCAGCCCAAGCTCCAAGAGGGGCCAACTGGTATCTTCAGCCCACATAGCCAAGCCAGGCTGCTTTCTTTAATTTACACGCCATTCATGCACCCCTATCCTATCCCCACAAACCTCAAACCAAGAAACCTCTACCCTATTCCCCAATAACCTCACCCGAACCCCCACAAACCACACCCCGCTCTCCCCAATCCCCAACGCCACACCCCTCCCTCCCCCTACCGCAGTCGCTTGAGCAGCAGCTGCAGGTCCTGGCCTTCAGAGGCCATGGGTTGCGGCCACACAGCACCCAGGGGTGGCCGCACGAGGCGGTACCCATTCTGCAGGTAGAGCTGCAGGGCACCCTCGTTGCGCACGTCACAGTGCAGCGCTGCCGCCCTGCACCCCCACCGCCTCGCCTGCGCCTCTGCCTCTGCTAACAGCCTGCCCGCCACGCCCCGCCTCCTGCGCACTGCCCTCACTGCCATGTTGCTTATGTATGCTATGCCCGTCCTGTGAGAGCGGAGCGCAACGTACGGGCATAGAGGAAGGGTTGGGGGGGGGTGGGGGGGGGGGGAGGGGAGGGGAGAGGAAGAGTAGGAGGAGGAGGAAATGGAGGGAGGGAGGGAGGGAGGGAGGGAGCACAGGGGTTGAACTTTCTTTGGTTGAGTGAGGGAGGCGAGCACTCTGACAATGGCAGCAGCAGTGGCATTCACGGCACAATAGCCATCAACGACACTCAAATCTCTCTTGCCAGGCCATGCCACGCCATGGTTCACCTCCCCACTCGATCAACCTCATCGCACCAAGACCCCAACAAACCAATCCCAAACCAATAACCCGCCTACTCATGCTCCCCACTCTCGTTTCCTCCCTCTCCTCCGCTCCCCTCCCACCCTCCCTCTTTCCGTTGCACGCCACCCCACACCCACTGACCGGCGCCGGTTGTGTGGCTTGCGGCGGGGCAGGAACTCCCCAGCCGTGTCAACAGTGACAGACCCCACGAGCCCCCTGGGCCCCACGTTGAGTCCGGAGAAGGTCCAGGAGAGCAGGGGCGGGCCCAGCAGCATGGTCGCCAGCACGGGGCGGAACATTGGCCCGCCGAACAGATCCCGCTCGCCGTCAAAGTCCTTGATTGCTGCTGACGCCACGTGCTCCGGGGGGAGCGAGCGGGCTTTGGTCATCGGTGCGATTGTGGTGGAGGTGGTGGTGGTGGTGGTGGGGGTGGATGGGGAGGAAGAAGAAGCGGAAGAGGCCGAGGAGTCAGAGGAGGCGGAGGAAGGAGGGAGGGATTGGAGGAAAGCTGGCGAGTCAAAGGCCACTAGGCACTTCTTGTACGTGCCACGTGGCATGCTGAGGTTGGCCAGGATCGCCGAGACCCTAGAGAGGGGAATTGCATTGGAGAGGGGCAGAAGGAAATTTTGCGGCAGGGCATGAGGTGAAGGGAGTGAGAGCCAGCGAAACTGCAGAAGACGACAGGGGAAGTAGGGAAATGGAGAGGCGGCAATGGGGGGGACGAGGGGAGGGAAGAGGGCAAAAGGGGGCTAGGGAGGTGTGGGTAAGGAAAACGGCGAAAGTGGGAGGGAGGAAGGGGTGCAGGTGATAGGGCGCGTGTGTGTAGGGGAGGAAGCAGAACGCATTCGCTACCTGTCCATTCGCAGAATATAATTAAGGGGGAATGGCGCGTGCGGGAAGAACGCAGCGCAGTGCACGTCAGCAGCCTCCCAGTACTCCTCGGGCCGCGCCTCTCGCACCACTAGCGCCTCCGCGTCTCTCTCCAGAAACCCGTTCATCCGCAGCGCGCGCTCGCGCAATTGCTCTTCCCGCAGCCTTTGCGCGCTCTCCCTGTCCGCTTCCCCGCGGAAAACCCGCCGGGCCGGCACCACGCCGGTAACCGTCGCGGACGTTTCAGCGAAGTTCGTCGCGGCCTCGCCATTGGCGGCAACGGTTCCCGGCCGGCGATGGCGAGACGATGAGCCAACCGCGCTTCCCGCGCTGCCGTCGGCCCGTCGGTCTGATCCCCACGCTGCGCGGATTGACGTGCGCCTCGGCGCTCTTAAGCAACGAGCGCGAGAAGGCTGGGCGGAACGGGAGAGGGCATCAGCGCGGGGAGAATCTAGGGAACGGGGGGAGTGGAGGGCGGAGAGCGAGGAGAGGGCGGAAATGGAGGAGAAGGAGGAGAGGTGGCCTGGCGAGAGCGTGTGACGACTTTGTAATTTCGGAGTCGGCAAGGAGCGCAGATGAGAGCTCGGTGATAAGCGGTGCGGCGGGGCGACAGGGAGTGGAGGGCGCGTGAGCTTGACGGCAGGTGGAGCTGCCATTGCGGGGGAACGGGGAAGGGGAAAAGGAATGGCGGAAGAGCGGAGTCTCTAGGGCCGTTGATCGAGGAAAGGATCGCACGGCGGAGACGCAAAGAGGATCAGGCCACTCGTACTGGGGGAGAACAACATAGATGAACTGGAGGGACGGTGAATTGCTGTGCCCAAGGGAGCCTGGTGTACGGAACGTAAGAGCACCACCAGCTTGTCAATCGGCCACACCTGGTTCCTCCCTGATCTCTGCGATTTTGCAGCTCTACACTTGCTTTGCACTTGCCAGCTTTCCTCCCACGCGCATGGACCTGCCTCACTCTCACTCCCAGTCGGTACTCCCAAGGTGGTGGGCTAGAGAGGGAAGGGAGGGCTGTGTGGTGGGCAATGGTTTGGATTGGGAGAGCTGATCGACTGGTGGTTGTGGTGTAGTCGCGCTGCATGGTTTGGATGAATGCGAAACTGGACGAAGAGCTGCGATTAATAAGTTTCTAGTAAACGAATATATTGCGAAAGTTACGCGAAGGGTTATGAGCTTGTGACACAGAGCGGGTGGAGCAAATCCAACAGGCTTGACGATTCGTGACAAGCGGATTGGACGCGTGGAAGTTGAACCAAACGGACCAATTGGGGAGCAAGAAGGACTTGAGCTTTCTCACACTGTAGGAACTCCCTCGTTATAAAGAAGAAGTTGCGTTGCAGTAGGAACTTGCACATGTAAGGTGAACAATTGTAGCAAAATGCTCCGATCATCAAACCATGTTGATCGAACATTTGAAATCCCAAATCCGAAGACCTGACACCGTCGCCTTTCAACGGAGCATACTCTACTGTTGTTGACACAATAATTTTGGAGCGCGACGGCCGCGATCTAGAGCTTCCGACGGTGTCGACACGTGCACTAGCTTGATTTTCTCATTGCCTTTCGCCGCCTGTGGACAATTTTAACAACGTGTCATGTCCGACCCTCCCAAAGCGAAGCGCGTTCACTTCAGCTCTGGTAATCCTTCCAACCCTCTCCTAACTTAGTCATCCCTATCTAACCCGCCATCCTTCCCTCTTGCGCCCGTCCCGTCTCGTCTTCCAGTCTTGTCAAAGGTGTCTGCTTCAAAGCCGTTCTTCAAGCGCGTGATTCATTGCCTACGCTGCTCCTCCGCGCTCCGATGCACCTGTCTCCCCGCTCCCCCTCCCCTTTCCCCACCACCCCCCACACGCGACTTCCTCTCCGCATCTTCCCCGCAGACGACGGCGATGGCGCGGGGTCCTCCGCGCGCCACGCGCCAGCGCAGGAGCCGCGCAGAGTGGGATGCGGGAAGGGGATAAACTGGCGGGACGGGGACTCGGACGACGAGCGGGAGCGGGAGGCGCAGGCGATGCGCGAGGGGGAGAAGCGGCGGCAAGAGGAGGCGCAGGGGGCGGGCGGAGCGAAGGCGGAAGAGGAGGAAGAGGGGAAGGAACCGCTGGGCGAGTATGAGAGCTACGCGCAAGACTGCATCACCATTCTGCTGGGTAGGGCTGACTGACTGCCCTTTAACCCAAACGCGTTGTTGCCTGCCACGTGTTCCCTATTCTCTCAGTGTGTTGTTCTGGAGCGTCTCAGAGCTTTCCCCGTTCCCTCCCCACCCTCCGCTTGCGCAGTGCGGGGCGTGGAGGACGTGGAGAGGGAGGAGCGCGGCGAGGGCAGTGTGAAGTGCTGCCCGGAGTACGTGCACCAGATGCTCGGGGACGATGGCATCGTGTACGGTTACAAGGACCTGCAGGTGTGTAAGGGCATGCCATGGGATGTAACATGGGATGGGATGTGTGCATGAGATGTGCATTTGGCGTGTGCGTGGCCAATTGTCGCGTATTATTGCTGTGCAGCCACCCTGCCATGCCATGCCATGCTTAGTCTACCAAGCAACTCCATCCCTCATGCCCGCACGTGATGCATGAGCAGGTGGACATCTGGATGCATGCATCCACGTTCCTCACCTTTATCGACATCTCCTACTCGCATGAATTGCCCAAGGTACGCCCACCCACCCACCATCTCCGCCACCTATTCGATCTCCACCTCCTGTTCGCGCTTGAGATCCTCATTCTTCCTCCCACAGCTGTCCTCCTGCTCGTCGCTCGTCCCTCGCTGCCTCCCTGTTCTTTCCTCGCTTCGTAAACCCTTCGCGTGCGCTCCCTCATGCTCTTTCTTCCAACCTATTCTCCTTGCTGCGTCCTCTTACTGTCCTTTGTCTGCGTGTGTGTGTATTCACGATGTTTGTGGGGGATGGGGAGGGTTTGTGTGTGTGTGTGCATGTGCGGCCATGGGAAGCAGACAAAGAAGAAGGCGAAGAAGCAGGCGAGCGATCACAGGGAGCCTCACGACATTCATGCCATTTTCAAGGCACGCCGCCTTTGCCCTATCTCCCTCCCTCCCTCCCTCCCTCCCTCCCTCACTCCCTCCCTCCCTCCCTCCCTCCCTCCCTCCCTCCCTCCCTCCCTCCCTCCCTCCCTCCCTCCCTCCCTCCCTCCCTCCCTCCCTCCCTCCCTCCCTCCCTCCCTCCCTCCCTCCCTCCCTCCCTCCCTCCCTCCCTCCCTCCCTCCCTCCCTCCCTCCCTCCCTCCCTCCCTCCCTCCCTCCCTCCCTCCCTCCCTCCCTCCCGCCCGCCCTCCCTCCTCTCTTTCTCTTGCCCTGAGCCTTCAACAGCCCTTGACCTCGCATCTAGGCATGTTCCTTAGGTCGTAGAGTGACGTGACCCCTTTTTACAGCCCAGCATTGACCCTTTTCAACAATTGTGTAGCTTGCGTCGCATGTATTGTCTATGTGTGCTGTCACGGTGTCACCCATTGGCTACCGTGGGTCCTGGCCTGGCCCTCTTGTCTCGGTTGCTTGTTATGATTCCCCGTGTAGGTTGATGAACATAATTCCCCACACCACACCACGCTACACAACACCGCAACACACCGCATTGCACCACTCCACACCACGTGCGTGCAGTCGCTCTTCCCCCAGGGCTTCACGACGTCACGGGAGGAGTTCGTTGCAGCCCTTCCTCTCCAACCCCAGCTCTTCCAGTGAGCTCCACCCCTCCCTCCCTCCTCCACCCTTGCGTGCTTCCCTCGCTTTCTCGCCCCTCCATCTTGCCAGTTCACACTTTCCCCTTCCTCGTTCACCCCCACCACCACTATGCACCTTGAGCCACCTTCCAAGCCCACCTGGATGTAGTTTCATGGATAATACTCCACCATCCACACCGCAGGGACATGGTGTCAAAACACGCAACAGTGGAGCAGCCATGGCAGCAGGTGCAGCGGAAGGGCAGCAGGGGTGAGAGCACAGAAGATGGGAAGGAGGGAAGTGAAGCAGGGGCAAAAGCAGCAGATGATGGTGACAAAGGTGGTGGCGTTGCTGACGATGCACAAGCAGCTGCTGAGTGTGAGGTGAGTTCTGTTGGGCTCAGTATGCCTCAAAATTCTGCATTATGCTGCTGGTGGTTCTGTTGAGTGTGGGTTCAGTTGCGGCTGTATATGGTCCAGACACACGGCGTGGACCTGTCTGCGTGTAGAGTTTGTCCCTTATATAGTGCATGTGTCTTAGTGCAAAAAGACAAACCACGGTCCGTGTACAAAGCCTCATGCTCCAATCTCATCTCATCCCATCCCATCTCATCCCATCCCATCCCATCCCATCACACCGCACCCAATCCCATGCATGCATGCAGGTGGTCCCAACCATGGACCTATCGCAGCAGTGTGTGCGGGACTGGCATGCGCGCATGCAGCCACTCGTCAGGTTCTTCATAGACAGTAAACACTGACGACCACCTGCCTACCTCTCCTGCATCTTTCAATCGATTCCTACTCTATAGGTTCTCAGCTTCTCATCTCATGCCGTTTGCTAGAATTTCTCATGCCATTCGAATGCATCCCTTTCTGTGCTTGTTTAGCTTTGTCCGTCCCACTTCTGTTTGGACTTGCCTGCAAGTTCCGTTCTTGGCCTGTTCTGACCCTCTTTGCATACCATCACTCGCCCCACTTTCCCCTTCTCATTCTATTGGTGTTGCTTCTGTCACCTGCTTTCACACTCTCGCCCTCGTTCCCCAGGCGTCTCCCACCTTCACCAATACCTTCGCCTCACGTTCCCACCCACGCCCACCTTGCGCACCCCCCACGCCCAACAACCCTCCCCTCTCCCGCCCTCCCCGCTTGCTCGCCCCGCCGTGCCCATCAGACGGTCAGCCTATTGACAGCACGGACCCTCTCTGGACGCTCTCAGTCGTTCTGCAACGCCCCGCTGCCCCTTCCTCTTCCTCTCCTCCTTCCGCCACTGCTGCTGCTGCATCTGCTCCCTCTGCTGCCTCTGGTGCAAAGGAGGGTGCAGCAGCATCAGCGAAGGGAGAGGAGGAGGTGGTGGTGGTGGGGTTTTGTACTATCTACTCCTTCTACCACCATCCCAACAGCACGCGGCTTCGACTCAGCCAGGTACTGCTGCTGCTGCTGCTGCTGCTGCTGGTCCCAGGGGGGGAAGAAGCATGTTGCCAAGGCTGTGGACGGGTGGATGGTTAAGGGTGGAGGGTGCAGGGTGGAGGCTCTGGACTGTGAAGGGTGGCGGAATGGACTTGCAGCAATAACCAGTGCTGTTCCAACGGCCTCCTTGTTTCCTCCTTAATCAAATTATTTTATTCCCTAATATTTTCTTCCCTTACCCTCCTTCCCTCTCGCTTCCCCCCCACACAAACCTCTCCCTGTTCTCGCTTCCCCCCTCTTGCCTGCACACCACAACCGCGCATCCCACTCCGCAGATCCTAGTGCTGCCGCCGTACCAGGCCATGGGGCACGGGTCGCAGCTGTTGAACCAAGTGCACGCCATGGCATGCCGCGTGCATGCATACGACATCACAGTGGAAGACCCTTCAGACGACCTGCAGCAGCTGAGGGAGGCCCTTGACTGCATGCGCCTGCTCTCCCTGCCCTCTGCTGCTGCTGCCGTGCAGTCCGCTGTTTCGCGGGTCACTGGGTTTGTGAGCGCTCGCTTGCCCACCACTGCTGCTCCCCCTGCTGCTGGTGATGGTGCTGCTGGTGATTGTGCTGGTGCTGGTGGCGATGGTGGTGGAGGGGTTGAGGGAGGGGAGGGGAAGGGGAGCAAGGAAGGCGAGCAGGGGTCGGATGAGAAGAAGCAAGAGGAAGGAAGAGGGAGTGCTGCAGAGGCAGGAGGAACAAAGGGTGGAGATGGAGGTAACGGCGAGGACGGTGAGAAGGGCGGGGCGGAGGAGAAGGAGAAGGGGGAGGTAGGCAGTGACGAGGAGGAGAGCAGCGAGGCGATCACAGCAATGGAGTCCCTTCTGGTGCTGCCCCACAGCATGGCAGAAGATGCACGGGAGAAGCTGCACCTGAACAGGAAGCAGGTGGAGCGGTGCTGGGAGGTGCTGCTCTTCCTGCACCTGCCCTCCATGGGTAGCGCTGGCAGACGCGCGTGGAAACGGCTGGTTACCAGCCGGGTTAAACTGGAAGAGCTGGGAGTGAAGGGCGCGCAGGGGCGGGGGCGGGACCGGGGTGTGAAGAGGGTGAGAGGGCAGGAGAGCAGTGAGGGGGATGGGAATGGGGAGGCGGGTGCAGGTGGTGGTGGTGAGGGGCGGAGCAGGAGGAAGAGGAGCAGGAGGGGTTGGGAGAAGCGGGTGATAGATCTGCCTGTGGTTGAGAATGACAAGCAGATGTTTGTCATGTACCAGGTTCCAGTGCCTGATGTTGCACTAGAGGAGGGCAAGGAAGAGGGCAAGCGAACGATACTCAGCTCAGCAGGGGAAGTGAAAGGTGGTGAGAATGAGAGGGTGGGTTCAGACCGTGTGCTTGTTGCTGGGGATGGCAGCTCCAGCAGTGTGGAGGTTTTTCGGAGCGTGGAGGAGGATGAGGGTATTAAGAAGGCTCTTTTGGAGCTAGTTGCGGATAGGGAAGAACAGGTGGTGGCTGCTGCAGGGATTGTGCAGAAATTACAGAAGAGAGCGGGGGCGGCAGAAAGTGGTAGGGAAGTTGCAGGAGGAGCAGGTGCTGCTGTGTGACTGTCAGCAATGGAATGGAGTAAGGTTTTTTTCAGGGCTACAAGAAAAAATGGGAGATGGATTTTGTTGGGTTTGGATTCGGAAGCTTGGATTATGAATACACTGGCATGAGCGTTTTTCACAATTTGGCTTGTCAAATGCCTCTGGCTGGGATCTGGATATGGTTTGCATTTGAGTAATGGTTGAGCGAAAGTAATCAGCTAAAGATTCGCCTAAGTGTATTAGCTGCATTTCGGACTGCAGCGAGTTCCGTGAAATAACGAGGCACGAGTGAAAATCCTTGAAATTCCGACGGCGGCAGACGGAACAAACTGCTTCATTACGCCCCCAACCAACCAAGCCCACGCTCTGATGGATGCGACGTGGGCGAGTGTACACTGTACACGCGGGACTTGTGAGATAAGAGGAAGTTCGGTTCGGGACTCTGGTTTGGAGACTTGGTTTGGTTGGGTGATGGACACCGACAGTGCAACTTTGTGAAAGCGGCTGAGGCAAAAGAGCGATGCGGATCTGGCGAGAGAGCGACGGAAAGCAGTCGATCTAACGAGGGTCGCGGCGGCCAGTGTGGCAGGCTGGACGACAAATTGTGGTGGTTGACGTGTCGCAACAGGCTTCGTGACGATCTGTACGAAAGTGCTTCGAAGCCTTTTCGCAGTTTGTCCAAGCAAATGGGCTGGATAAAAACCTTGGGACGAAGTAAAGCGAAAACTCTGTTACCTACCTTTGAAACGAAAGGGCAGTTCCGAACTTTGGCTCGAACAAAATCAATCTGGGTTACAGCTTACAAGCTGGTGTGGACATCTGCCCTAGAGTAACATTTCAGCAACACCTGCCGACAAGCTGTAATTTGGGGCATTGGGCGGTTCGGGAAAGCCACTGTGCCCACGCGAGTCGCGCAGTCGCTGCCTGCGTTTCGATTGACTTCCCAGGAGGACCAAAATCGAGGCAAGGGATTTCCTGCCCTGCCCCGCCCAGCCCAGCTCACCTCGCATAAGTTCAACCCCCCTCAAATCCAGCCCTTTCATCACATCTCACCTCTACTCGCCACGCCTCTACTCCTCGTCGCACCCTCTCATCTCATCTCTTACCTTCTTGACTGCACGTGAACCGCGCTCATGTCCGTACGTGCTAAGATTGGGTGCTCCATCATTTTCGCACTCACCTTTCTTTTCAGGTTTCTGGAGAGTATTATTCTAGCTGCTGGGAACATGACCGGATACGTCGTCACACGAGTGAATTAGCACTCTATTGATGATTGCTCGGTACTACTACAGGCTATGACAGCGTTTAGAAAAGCCATGGCACCACATGCAATGCGGATTTGCGCGGTATAAGTCATGCAGGACGAGAGCGAAACTCAACCTTGCGGCGAAGACGGCGACTCACCGCACACGTCATCCCGCCGTCCGCAATCTCCCAGCGCAAACTCCCCCTCTGTAGGAGATTCCGACGGAGAGCCTACTAACACAACCGACGCAACCAATGCTAATCCACACCTTCAACTACCGCCCATCCCTCCTCGCGAGCCGCCTGATCCGTCCGAACCATCACTATCCGCTGCGGCGGAAGGAACAACGTCTGAGATTACCGACACTACAATTGGTGGTGCGAGATCCACCGCGTACCGCGGCGTGCGGCAGCGGCGCTGGGGTAGATGGGTGACGGAAATTCGGGAGCCGGTGCGTGGCCAACGGATATGGCTCGGATCGTACGACACTGCGGAGGAGGCTGCTCGCGTGTACGACATGGCCGCGCGCCTTTTGCGCGGTCGGTCTGCGCGACTGAATTTTCCCGGACAGCAGGTGCTGCCCGTGGCCTTGCCGCGAGGCACGGCGGAGATTCTGCTCGAGGCGAGTCGCGAGGCGGCTCGTAGGACGCAGCGGAGACAGCAGCAGCGGCAGCAGCAGAGGCGACAGCAACAGCTGCAGCAGCAGACTACGCGGCGGACTCACTCGCCGCCGCTACCGCCGCCAGTGCCTCAGCAGCAGCAGCAGCAGCAGCAGGCGCAGGTGCACCAAATGCAGACAGGACCTAGCTTGGCATCAGCGGCGGCTGCAGACGCAGCAAGTAGAGGCCCTGAATCGCAGATGCTAACATCGTCACCTGGCATGATGATGCCTCAGACACGTGGCGCGGATGTACAAATAGCGGCGGGACGGAGTGGATTACTTGGGGTGGCAGCGACAGCGTCGGGGTCAGAACCTACTATCGGCCCGTCGTCGCAAATACAGGCCTTAACGCGCGTTTCTGCGACACCTGGTAACGCTGGCGATCCGCCGCCCGGTGGACTCTTGACCCGTGCTTCTACCGCCCCCGACGCCACTTACTATCCGTCACTTCCATATGGCTCGCCGCAGCAGCAAGCATTGCGGACATTCCAGGGCGGAAGCACAGCGCCGCAGCTTGCGGATAGCGTTGTAGTTCCTAGGAGCAGCACGAGGACCAGCACTGCTGGTTCCGCTAGTGGCGCCGTGGACATGCACAGCCTCGCTGTGGCTGCTGCAGCCGCTGCCGTGATTCTAAGGCAGGCCGCAGCAGGCACAGGGACGCAGTGCTCCCAGAGAGACATGGACCTTCTGATTGGCGCAATGGGCGCAAGGGCAGCAACGGGCGCAGGCCCGCAAACGATGGGAAGCAGCGGTGGCGGCGGAGGGGTGAGCTCTGGTGGCCGCGAAGCTGCTGGCTTACTGGAGAGCCTGCGAGCCGCGGAGAGGACAGCCAGAGGAGGGGGTGGCGCAGCTGTGGAGACTCCTGGTGGGGAGAATGGCGCAGGAAGGGACATGATGGTGGAAGCAGGGCTATCACAGGAGGGTGAGGAGAGGCGGGAGGGTCAGGGACAGATGGCGCTGGGCGTGAGTGAGATGCGCTGTGAAGTGCGGGGGCAAGAATGGGCAGGAGAGGGGTCTCAGACGGGAGGTGGTGCGAGGACGGCAGTCACAGGAGGAAATGAGCATGCTAGTGGGCAGCAGGGAGCAGGAGCAGGAGCAGTGACTGGGTTTCATGCATATTACGCGCCAGTCGCCATGGCACAACAGGCCCAGCAGACTCGTAGAAGCGGCTCGTTTCAAGAGACTGTATCAGCTGCATGGTCAGGGTCTGCTGGTTCTGACTTGGATGCTGCAATGTGGGAGGGAGGGCACATGGAAGGCGGAGGACAGGCGGGCAGAGATAGGGAGGGGAGTGTGGAGGTGGAAGGTGGTGTGGACACAGAATTGGAGAGGTTTCTCATGGGGATTGTGAGTGGCTCGGGAATGGCGGAAGATGATGGGAGAAGCAGCCTTGCAGGTGGAGATGCTTGAAACGCAACAGCTGGATGAAATGGATGCTAGGAAATATTATATTCAAGGGTTGCTAACTGGTTCATTGATACCGGTAGATATCTAGTCCAACTGCTGGTCTGCCTAACTTTTCCATGAATATCTGGGGTATGCAATTTCATGACTGACAATAATGATACGCGAGATTTCACGTTATCAAACTGTATTTGTTGGTTTTTCTTGTTCCATTCGGGAAGCGGGGCTGACACACCGGACGAGGTGGCTCCAGACTTCACATTCTGGCGAATCACAGGCAGGTCTTGGGATCTGGGGCTTGCGCTAGGCCATCGGAAGGAACCTCACTGGTTGCTCCTCCCCAACTTCCGGAGCAATTGCGCAGGGACAGGCGCACGGAGGGGAATTCGGGCAGAGTATACTTCGCGAAAATAATTCATAAATGTGGTATATTTCCTAGGTTTGTGGACGCCATACATCTGTTGTCCCTGTTAAATGATCACAAGTCACAAAGAAATATGTTGCAGGGAGTGGAAAAAAATGCTCACACAGGTTTGATGCCACTGTCACTTTTATGTGGCCAATTGGCACCCATCCAACCAAACTGCGGCCATAAATTTCCCCCCTGCCCCCAATTCATGCAGTTCGCAGGAAAAATGCTGGTTGCTTGCTGGTGATACATTCATCTGCTCGGGCTACCTGAGCGGCCGCACAGATTCACGCGCGTCGCGCTCGCTCCGCTGTGACTCGATTACGGCACTCGCACACGCGTAGTCAGTACCTGATTTGACTATTACGGGTAGCTCGCCCCACCTGCCGCTATGTTAAGGTGAGCTGCCAGGGAAAGGCGACGACGGGACTGACGGCGCCGTGCACGTCGCCTCCCACGTGCGCGTGTGTATCGCAGCCTCTCCGCTATTCGTTTCCTTTCTCGAAGCCGCATCAATACTAGGTTGTTAAAAACAAGACATTGAAAGGGCCTTGATGCGAAATTCGTGTTTTGTTCCCGCCGCCCACCCCTTTCCCCACTTTTCCTCTCTCCCCCTCTTCCTCCCCCTTTTCGCCTTCCCCCCCGCGCCAATATCTCCGCGGTTCAGCTGGTGGTCTGTTCCTGCCCGCGCCAACCCTCCGGCGCGGGACCCTGCGCCCCCGTCCATTGCGCCTGCAGCGGCTCTGGCGGAAGGTGCTGAGAAGAGCGACCCGTCTCCTAATCAGGTAGCTTTATTTGGAGTCTCTTCCTCAACCACCCCCCGCTCCTTCTCCCCCCGACCAACCTCCCCCTCTCGCTCCAATCGCTCCATCTCTCTGCCTCCCTCGCCTGTGCACACAGCAACACGCATACCCACGTACACACCCTTCCCTTGCACCCATCCATGCACGCACCGACCACCCACCCGTCCATCCACCTCGCCGTCACGCAACCACACGGGCTTGCGGGTGGATGGATGCACGGTATTTGTCAGGTAATGCGATATCTCCTGTAAATTGGATTGGTTTGTGTCGTGTGCGTTTGTGCATGTGTTTATGTGTGAATGTGCATATGTGTGCATGTGGGCATGTGTACATGTGGGTATGTGGGCATGTGTGCATGTGTGCATGTGGGCATATGTGCATGTGCATGTGTGCATGTGTGCATGTGTGCATGTGTGCATGCGTGCATGTGTGCATGTGTGCATGTGTGCATGTGTGCATGTGTGCATGTGTGCATGTGTGCATGTGTGCATGTGTGCATGTGTGCATGTGTGCATGTGTGCATGTGTGCATGTGTGCATGTGTGCATGTGTGCATGTGTGCATGTGTGCATGTGTGCATGTGTGCATGTGTGCATGTGTGCATGTGTGCATGTGTGCATGTGTGCATGTGTGCATGTGTGCATGTGTGCATGTGTGCATGTGTACATGTGGGCATGTGTGCATGTGTGCATGTGGGCATGTGTGCATGTGTGCATGTGGGCATGTGTGCGTGGGAATGCATGCATCATCAGAATGACGCTCTAGATTCGACCCCTGCAGTCGAGCAAGTGGCAGCAGGCGCAGTGACCACTGACCCACCACCACCACCACCACCACCAGCAGCAGCACCACCAGTTGGTGTGGGGGCGGAAGAGAAGCAAGACGCGGCCAAGGAAGGCGGAGACACAGACAATGCCCCCACCATCCCGCCCCCCAAAGGTTAATCCCTGTCCATCCCCCTCTGATTCATTCCTCTCATCCCTCATCCCCCCGCATGTCCGCTCTCTTCATATCCTGTTGTCCCTCTGCCATCCCTCGCATCCCTTCGCTATCTCTCTCTCCCTTGTCGCCCGTGTGTGCTCTTGTCCATGAGGCTCCCTGCATGTCATGCTGCAACAACTCGTGTTTCTTCTCCTCTTTCAATTGTTTCCCGCTCTCTTCAACCGCACTGCTCTAGATCCCCACTCCTCTCCCTCCTCCCCCATTCCCCACACCCCTGCGTCCCCTGCAGCAGCAGCAGACGCCCCGCCCCCGTCTGCTGCTCGCCAATCCCCTCTCCGCTGGTCCCTCCCAGGCACTGCCCCTCCCCCCTCTTTCTCTCTCGCCTCCTCCACTCCCCCCTCATCTGCTCCCCCTTCCTCCTCTCTCCCTGCCTCCTCAACCCCTTCGTCCACTCATGAAATGGTAGCCACCGCTGCTCCTACCGCTCCTCCCACCACTGCACCCCCCGCTGCTTCCGCCACTGTTCCTACCGCCGCTGCTGCGGCTACTGCCGCTGCTGCTACAGGGTCTACCTCGCAGTCCTCTGACCATGTGGTGCTCGCTGTGTCCTCCGCACAGCCAGCTATCTCCCCACGTGCTGCTCACACTGCCGATACTACTACTGATGCCGATGCTGCTGCTGGTGCTGGCGTTGCTGGTGCTGGTGGTGCGGGTGCGGGCAGCGGTGGAGATCTGCGTGTAGAGGCGGATCCAGAAGCGCAGGACTCGCTGCGACAGCCTCTGCTGCAAGGTGAGCCGCACCCAACCTATGATGCGAGGCAGGAAACCCTGTGACAGCGCGCATGCCGTTTCCTGCTCTCTGCTGCTTCCTGCCGCTTGTACAGGCCCTTGTGTTGCTCAGCTCAGCATGATGCTCGTTGCGTCTGCGTGGCACTGGTCATTTTTCCCCACCCCAACAGCTCGCACCACATCAGAGGCTCAGCAGGCAGAGCAGCAGGAGCAGCAGGATGAGGAGGAGGAGCAGAACGAGTTGCAGCGGTGGGCGGCGGCAGTGGGGTGGGGCGAGATGATGGGCGCGTACTCTGTACTGCACACAGACGACAACACCGACCTGCACCTCTTCTCCCTGCACGTCACACGCGGCCTCGCCATCCTGGTAGTGTACCATACCACCACCTGCAGTGCATGCTGCTGTGCCTCACTGCTCTCTCACCATCGCCACCATCCTGCTGCATCCATTTACCAGCACTGTGAAACATTTCCATCATTCGCTATGACGCTTTGCACCATCCCCCCCCACCCCATGCCTTCCCTCCTCCCTCTCCCCTCGTCCCCTTTGCCTTCTCACTCTTCCCATGCCCAAACTCTAATCACGTCCCTTCCCTGCCAATCCCCACCACCCCCCCCCCCCCCCGCCCCCATGCTCCCAACGGCCCACCCAACACCACCCCTCCCAGGGCCTGCTGCTGTGCGCGTATCGGGGCCCGTCCTTCCCTGCCTTTTGATTCGACTCAAAAATCACCCCACCCTACTCTTCCCCCCCGCCCCCCCCCCCCCCCACCCTCAGGGACTGCTGCTGTGCGCGTATCTGGGCCCGTCCTTCCCTGCCTTTGCGCCCTCGCCCTGGCACGGGTTCTCACTAGCAGACCTGCCGCTGCCGCTGCTGCTCTACACCGTTGGACTCTCCCTCGCCCTCGCTTACACCGTGGGTCACCTGCTCCATGCACCTTTTGAGAATTCTCACATGCCGTGCACCTGCTTGCAACCGCTTTCTCTGCCCATGTCGCTGGTGTTCCTCACATTCCACATGCGTGCTGCACATGACTTCATGTCTTCTGAACGTGAGCCTTTTGTTTCTCCATCAAGAAGCCTTTTTGCTCTTCTATCCTCCCGTCCCTCCCCTCCTCTTCCCTCCCCTCCCCTCCCCTCCCCTCCCCTCCCCTCCCCTCCCCTCCCCTCCCCTCCCCTCCCCTCCCCTCCCCTCCCCTCCCCTCCGTCCCCTCCCATCCCCACCACCCCCCACCACAGCAATTACCAAGCATGCTGGCAGCGAGCAACAAGGTGTACATCCGATTCTGCAAACTCACCCACCACCGCCCTGGTCACCCTGTTCCCCTCACCTCCACGCTCCTTCCCTCCCCCCCATCACAGCAAGTACCCAGCGTGCTGGCAGCGAGCAACAAGGTGTACATCCGATTCTGCAAGATCTTTTACCTGGGATACTTCCTGCAAGGGGGCTTCCTGCACCCCATCGGTGACACCACCTTTGGCGTCTCCCTTGAGAACACCCGCTTCTCTGGCATGCTGCAGGTGCTGTCCATGCATGGGTGCATGACTGTGTGGGTGCATGTGTGCTGGGGTGCATGCATAAATGCATGGGTGTGCATGGGTGTCCCAACCTTATCTCCTCTTCTGGCAACTCTTAACAACCTTCCATGTTTCCATGCAATTTCGCATGCCTATCTCACCACTCCATTTCCTCACCTGTCTACCTCTACACCTGTCCACCTGTCTGCCTGCGCGCCCGTGTGCATGGCAGCAAGTGGCAGCAGCGTTGTTGGTGGTGGGGGTGTCGGAGGTAGCAGTGATGAAGCTGTATCGAGGGGCGCGCCGACCACCAGGCGTGCACCACCACGCACTAGGCTTCCTTATTAACTGGTACGAGCCCTCAATTTGCCTTGCCTGGAAATGACTGTTCTTGAGACGTCTCAGAAACAAACTTCTTTCACATGCCGGCCACCAGGCGTGTACCACCACGCACTAGGCTTCCTTATCAACTGGTACGTGCCCACGTCCTGGCCTCACCTGTTTGCTGCTCCCGCTGCCACCCTTCACTGTTCGTTGCACCCTGCTCACCATCGGGGAATGATGGTGCAGCGTATGAGCGGGCGGTGCAGCGTATGATTCTGCTCTACCCACCCACTACTGCTCTCCCCTCCTCTTCCCTTTCTACCACCGGCCTCCATTCTCTCTTTACCATTTTCTTCCGTCCTTACGGCCCCCATCCCCTTCCCCTCCCCCCAGGTGTGTAGCGCTGCTGCTGGTGCTGTTATACGCGTCCCTCTCCTACCTCCTCCTCGTGCCCTCCTACACTCTCTCCTCCACCACGAGTCTCCAAACCAACACCACTGTCATCGCCACCAGTACCTCCGCGTCGCATCTCACGTCGCTGCATCAGGAGGGTGTGTGGGAGGGCGCAGGGGGCCAGTGGAGAGCGCTGCAGGGCGGCATGGAGGATGGTGCTGGTGGTGGTAGCACGGGAGTGCACGTGCACGTGAGTAAATTCACACTAAATTAGCGCTGGGCTCGCAGTGGAATTTCAGTTCACAGTGGATGCGTTTTCAGAGTTGCCATGGAACTTGTGGGCATGGCGGTGCCTGTAACGCTGTGGTGCTGCCTGTAACCCATTGTTTCTGCACTTACGCTCTCCACTCCCTTTGTCAGATGACTCTTCTTTCTCTCGCTCTGCCCTTTCCTCCCCATGTTCTCACTTTCCCCTCTCTCCTGTCTTCTCCAACCCAACTCCTCCTCCCCAACCACCCATCACCATGTGCAGTGCGGGGTGAGGGGCAGTTTCTCCCCGGCTTGCAATGCAGCGGGGTACATTGACCGTGTGCTCATGGGCCCCTCCCACATGCTCTCCACCGCGCCCTTCCACTCGCTCCCTGTGGGTTCCTCTCACTCCTCCCACTCCTCCCACTCCTTTCACTCCTCCCTCTCCTCCCGCTACTCCCATGTCTCTGTTCTCGCAAGTCCTTTTATGAAACATCAACCCACGCTGTGCCCCATTCACCCGTTAGTTTCCCTCACCTGTTTCCCGTTCCCCATTCCCCTTGCCTCCCTTTCTCCTCTCACCACTCCCCACTTTCCTCCCTCCCCCCCCTCTCCGTGCGATCACAGGAGTGCCAACGCACGTCACCTCCCCCCCCTGCTTGGTGCCAAGCACCCTTCGACCCCCAAGGGATACTCAGGTACATCTGCCCAGGTACATCTGCTCAGGTACATCTGCTCAGGTACATCTGCTCAGGTACATCTGCTCAGGTACATCTGCTCAGGTACACCTGCTCAGGTGCATGTCCCTGCCACATCTCACCCACCTCTCCCATGTCCGTGTGTGCGATGCAGCACGGTGGGGGCGTGTCTGGTGGCGTTTGCAGGGTTGCACCACGGCCACCTGCTCACCTACTTCAATGTGAGCGCTCTCTTTCCCTCCCCCCGTGCACACTGCTTCTCTTGCGCAACCCCCCATCCTCCTCCCCACATCCATGCATACTGTCTTTCGTGCGCAATCCCCCGCTCCCCCGTCCCCACATGCATGCACGCTGCATTCCTCGACCACACCTATCCTTGCACACATGCATTGCATTGTTCACCACAATCCCCACTGAGGAAAATTCCTGTTGCATTCCCTTACTCCTCCCTCTGCTTTCCATTCTCCGCCATTTCTCCTCCCTGCGTCCCAATTTCCCTCTCCCTGCACTCTGCCGCTCAGACTCACTCCTGGCCTATATTTGAGCCGCCTCCAAAGTCCTCTTTGCATCTTAATTTCCCTCTCCCTCCACTCTGCCGCTCAGACTCACTCCTGGCGTATCATCCGCTCGCTGCTCTTTGCAACCGGTCTTCTCGCCACAGGAGTGCTGCTCTACATGCCAATGCCGCTACCCGCCTCCTCCCTGCCCTCCTTCCTGCCACATTCTTTTCTCTCAGGTACGTTCCCCTGCCCCCCTACCACTGTCTCTCTCAATCACTCCCTCTCTCCATCTCCTGCCACCACTGCTTCGCGCCTACTTTTCTCGCTTATCCTACCACTCATGCCCTTTTGAGATGTTTCAAAAGTCGTCTACTTTCCTCAATTATCCCACCAATCATGCCTTGCCTGCACACTCTGGCATGCAGGTCCAGCCTAGTGCCATAAATTTCTTACCCTTATCTGCTCGCGCCTGCCTTATTCACCTTTCTCACCTCTCCTCTCCTCACCTCACCTCACCTCACCTCACCTCACCTCACCTCACCTCACCTCACCTCACCTCACCTCACCTCACCTCACCTCACCTCACCTCACCTCACCTCACCTCACCTCACCTCACCTCACCTCACCTCACCTCACCTCACCTCACCTCACCTCACCTCACCTCCCCTCTCCTCCCACGTCGTCACTTCAACACTGCACCCCCTTTCTCGCAGGCATGCCATTCAATCCGCAGCTCTTCACCATCAGCTTTGCAGCCGTCGCTGCTGCAGTTTCCTGCTTCCTCTTCTCCTTCCTCTTCATCCTTGTATGTGCTTTGTCATTCGCTTAGTTGCGGAAGACGTGTCTAGCGTCTTAGACGCGTCTGTCTAGACGCAGCGTCTAAGACACTAGACGCTAGACAGTATAGTAGACGCAGTATTAGACGGAAACCCGGGCAGACCTAAAAAATAGTTCGGGCAGACCAAAAAAACTTTTATGGGGCATGGGGAGGGTGGGGGACATGCACCTATGTCACAATGAGGTGAAATTTTCCTCGTACCAAAGACTTCACAAAAATTTTCACATCTCATTATATATGATTGGGGGGGATTCAAATTTGCTTGGGGGGTTGGTTTATATGGTCGAAATGGGTGGGAGGGGTTCTAATGGCGTGAAATTGAATTTCGCGTTGAAATGACAAATTTCAATTTTGCGCGCGTGATTTTTTTTCGGGCTGCTTGAATTTTTTTCGCCCAAGCGTCTTGCGTCTAAAAGTGTGTCTGCGTCTAGCATCTCGACGCTAGACGCAAGACGCGTATAGCGTCTTCCGCAACTCAGGTTCCCCATCAGGTTCGTCCCCATCAGGTTCGTCCCCATCAGGTTCGTCCCCATCAGGTTCGTCCCCATCAGGTTCGTCCCCATCAGGTTCGTCCCCATCAGGTTCGTCCCCATCAGGTTCGTCCCCATCAGGTTCGTCCCCATCAGGTTCGTCCCCATCAGGTTCGTCCCCATCAGGTTCGTCCCCATCAGGTTCGTCCCCATCAGGTTCGTCCCCATCAGGTTCGTCCCCATCAGGTTCGTCCCCATCAGGTTCGTCCCCATCAGGTTCGTCCCCATCAGGTTCGTCCCCATCAGGTTCGTCCCCATCAGGTTCGTCCCCATCAGGTTCGTCCCCATCAGGTTCGTCCCCATCAGGTTCGTCCCCATCAGGTTCCCCCCCATCAGGTTCGTCCCCATCAGGTTCGTCCCCATCAGGTTCGTCCCCATCAAATCATTCGCTTAGTTGCGGAAGACGCGTCTAGCGTCTGTCTAGACGCAACGTCTAAGGCGCTAGACGCTAGACAGTATAGATTAGACGCAGTATTAGACGGAAACCCGTGCAGGCCTAAAAAAAAGTTTGGGCAGACCAAAAAAAAGTTCTATGGGGCATGGGGAGGGTTTGGGACATGCACCTATGTCAGAATGAGGTGAAATTTTCCCCTTCCTAAGACTTCACATCTCATCATAAATGATTGGGGGGGATTCAAATTTGCTTGGGGGGCTGGTTAATATGGTTGAAATGGGTGGGAAGGAGTTTTAATGGCGTGAAATTGAATTTCGTGTCAGAAATAACGAATTTCAATTTTGCACGCGTGATTTTTTTTTCCGGGCTGCCCGAATCCCAAGCGTCTTGTGTCTAAAAGTGCGTCTTGCGTCTCGCGTCGAGACGCTGTGTCTAGACGCTAGACGCAAGACGCGTATAGCGTCTTCCGCAACTCAGGTCATTCGTACATGCAAGTTCCCACGTGGCTTGAATGCTTGCACTAGCTTCCACTCCTCTTCCATCGCCCTCTTCCCGAGCAAGCACAACTCTCCACAGGCCACCGATATATTAACTTATCCACACCCTTCCACTATTCAAACCCCTTCCATCCCCTCACTCCACAGACTGACGTGTACACGTCTGCACGCCCGTTCCTCACGCCCATAGCGTGGCTAGGGCGCAACCCTCTCTTTGTGCTCGTGCTGGGTGTGTGCCGTCTGCTGGATCTGCTGCTCTCAGGCTTCTATGTCAACAACGACCCTGCTAGTAACCTGGTGCGCGCCCTATGTTGTGTGGGGAAATTGGAATGGGGGTAAAGGGAAATGGGAACGGTGCTGGTGTTATGTGTGCTCGTGCTGGGTGTGTGCCGCCTCCTGGATCTGCTGCTCACAGGCTTCTATGTCAAAAACGACCCCTCTAGAAACCTGGTGCGTGCCTGGGTTGTGGGGGGGAATTGGAATGAGGGGCATGGGATAAGGGGAATGGAATGGCGCTGTGCGTTGTGTGCTTCGTGTTTTCTGCTGGGCGTGTGTCGCCTGCTGGACTGCTGGACCTGCTACTCACAGGCTTCTATGTCAACAACGACCCCGCCAGTAATCTGGTGCGTGCATGGGCTGTGGGGGATTTGAAATGGGGGAATTGGAAGGAGGGACATGGGTTGAGTGGAATGGGAACGACTCTCGTGTGATGTGTGCTTCGTGTCTTCTGCTGGGCCGCCTCCCACCTGTCCCTTGCCAGTATCCTTGTCTTACATCTGAGGGCTGTGTGCGCATCTGAGGTCTCTGGCTGGGCGCGTGTAGCAGTGAGCCGTTTGCATCAACACTCCTTACTGCCTCCCTCCTACTCCCCCCCTGCTCTCATCACATGTATGAGAGCTCCCTACTCCCTCCTCTTGCCTGTTCTTTGTGATCAACCACCAACCCCAACTCTCCCAGCTCTCACTGTCATGTGCATTTCGGGTTGGTGCACTGGGCAATGGCACTCTTGTTTTGAGTCAACTCAGAACCTGTTCTTGCATGTGCTCCTTCATGACTTCCCTTCCCACCAACCCCAACCCTCTCGCAGCTCTCTCTGCCGTATGCATTTCTGGTTGGTGTATTGGGCAATGGGACTCTCGCCACGGCTGCAGCTGCCGTGCTAGGCTGCATCTTCTGGTGCCTAACTGCAGGGCTCACAGTGCGATACAAGCACATCTGGACCTTCTGATGCTGCCACTGCGCTCACAAGCATCTTGCAGTGCAGAACATGTAGTATTCCTGATCACCTTATCTGTGCATGTGTGTGATGGCTAGGATAGTGGATTGGTTTGTGCATGTTCACCGACACATGATCTCCAAGTACAGTCTATGGTATTATTAGGCACACGTTGTACACGACCTATGCAAACATGGGTTGAGTGTAGTGTCTATTTCTTCACTGCCATTCGAGATGGATGGGAGATGTCGACTGCAATCCAATATGGTCCAACTGGTATCCTAGAGATTAGCCCGCAAGCAATCCTTTCTCTTAAACCCCTCCCAAGGTCGGAACACATGCAGAATGCATAAATAGACCATGCAGAGAAAGAAGCCTACACTACAGTATCTCTCAACGGCATACTCCATCTACAGCATAGAGCTACAGAGCGTTATCTCATCTATAGCCATGCTTCGGCAACCCAAACCTGCTGCCACACACCTACTGATACCTAACCCCTCCCTGCAACAGCCTGCTCCACCACCCCCCATTCTGTATGCAGCTTCACCACCCCGTTGACACTCCCGTCCCATCTCATGTTCACAACTGCTTTCCTGCATCACCTCCATCCCCTGCCTGCTCCAGCAGCACTGTATGCTGCTCACTCCGCTGCTGCTGCTGCTGTTGTGCCTGCTGCTGCTGCTCTTGCTGCTTGCGCTGCTGCTTCTGCCGCAGCTTGCGCCTCAGCCGCCTGGCCTGTCGCTTGAGCATCCACTCGCGGGCCTCCTCCGCGCCCTGCACCTCCCGCCGCATGTCCCGGTACGACTCAAACATGCGCCGCCGCCTCCTCGCTGCGCTGCGGTCCGCGCGGTTGGTGCGCACGTACAGCGCCTGCGCTGCCTCCTCGTTGCCCAGCTGCTGCTCCAACTCCGCTGCCACCTGCGTGCACATCGTGGGACAGTTGAAGAGGGAGGAGTTTGCGACGTCTCAAAAGCCGGTTGGTGCGCACGTACAGCGCCTGCACTGCCTCCTCATTCCCTAGCTGCTGCTCCAACTCCGCTGCCACCTGCATGCACATCGTGGGACAGTTGAAGAGGGAGAGAGGACTTAGCCTCTGCCTCTAGCCTCTGCCTCTGCCCTCTAGCTATATATAGGGCCCTTGGGGTCATTTCTCACTCATTAGTTCGTTTTGGTGCCAGTTTTCTTCGGCGTGGAGAGAGCGAGAGAGAGAGAGAGGACTTAGCCTCTGCCTCTAGCCTCTGCCTCTGCCCTCTAGCTATATATAGGGCCCTTGGGGTCATTTCTCACTCATTAGTTCGTTTTGGTGCCAGTTTTCTTCGGCGTGGAGAGAGCGAGAGAGAGAGAGAGAGGACTTAGCCTCTGCCTCTAGCCTCTGCCTCTGCCCTCTAGCTATATATAGGGCCCTTGGGGTCATTTCTCACTCATTAGTTCGTTTTGGTGCCAGTTTTCTTCGGCGCTCGCGCGGGCGGCCTTCGGCCGCCAGCGCTCGCGTTGCGCGGCCTTCGGCCGCGTGCCTAGGGGTGGCAAGGATTAACAGCAACACAAACAATAAAGCAAACATCACAAGACAGCCATGGGCCGCGCCACTAGCCACTAGATCAAGAAATGCAAATGGTCTACGTGCGGCGGGTGCCCGTCACTACATCTGATGGGCATCCAGCGCCGCAAGGATACCACGCGTGGTCCTCCACAGTTGCTGGACCACTAACGCGGTCGCGCCTAAGGCTTCAATCCCGCCACCAGCCTGGAGGTGTGCGGTCAGACCCTGGACCGTTACGTCCAGTTCAGAAACCGCAACGCCTCCCAACGCGGGCGCTGCCAGCACGGGTAGGAGGAGGAAGGCAAGCTGCGCAGCTGCAGCCTGACAATCAGCTCGCGCCCCACGACCGAGAGTGCTCCCTGGGCTCTGGAGAATGGCGAAATGCGCATTCACCAGAATCAGTGACAGGGCCCGCTGACACTCCGTCAGGCGCCACAGCTGAGCAAGGGTCGCCGTGGGAACTTCAGCCATGCCGGTCGCCAGTGCCGCAGGTGGAACCGGAAGCATGGGTGGAGGCTGCACGGACGGAGCATCAGCAACGCGGCGCGGTGGGACGAACGCCCCTCTCGCCACTCTGCCTCCCGCCCCCACAAATCCCGTGTCCGGGAGAGGGGGAATCCAGGGCAGAGGGGGATAGGGTGCGGCAGAAACAGTACGCGCGGGGACGGGGGGGACACGATGTTCACCAGGAGTCTGAACCTACGGTAGCGCCGAGCCGAGTGGAGCGGGAACACCAAGGGGCGCAGCCGGAGCCTGCGCATTCACTTGCGCCGATGCGTGAGCTGGAGCGGCGGGAGCCTGGGAGCTTCCAAGATTCTGTGCGCCATTCAGAGCATTGCGCATCGCCGCAGCTAGAATCCCCGGGAAATCCTCGCGAAACTGCTGCATCTCGCTCGGCCCACCGCTCCCGCGACCGTGACCTCCCCACCAGCCACCGCGGCCCCCGCGGTGCGCCGATCGATACGACGACGAGGGGCGACGGCGAGGAGAACCGCGCCCCCGATGCGCAGCCGCATTGCCCCCTGCGGCACCGCGTATCTGAGACTCCGCGAGACGCTGCGCGACGGGATGTACCGGCGCAGCTGCAGGGGCCACCTGGAGGGCAGGGTCGGGGCCGGCGCCCGCCGCTGCGTGGGGCCCCCGGCGTCAGCCTGGCCAGCTTGGCCAGTCGGCGGCGCCACAGGCGACGGCTGCGCAACGGGAACCGGCGCGCCGATCGCTGGAACAACGTGGGGAAGGTTTAGCGGGGGAGCCGGCGCCGGCGGGATTAGAGCCGGGGACGTCGCAACAGCGACAGGAGGAGCCGGGGGGGCCAGGGGAGCAGCGGCGGCAGCTTGAGCAGCAACAGGAGCTGGAGACGGGGCAATCGCGCTCTCAGCGGTGTGACCTTGGTCCACCGCTGACTTCTCCAATTCAGTCGCCATCGCGGCGAACGCGCCTGCAGCAGGCGATCGAGGACGCACGGACGCGGCGAGACGGGGGAATAGGCAGTAGCGGAATTCCGCAACTGGCAGCGGCCAGTGCGCGGACTCGAGGGGGCAGAGGCGGAGGTCGCGGACGTGGCAGAAGCACTCGGGAAGGAGGCCCGGAGAACGCGTTCCAGGTGGCGGCAAGGAGGGCGGCAAGGAGGGCTTTAACGGAGTTAGTTAGAACTAATGAAGAAGGTGAATTATCGGGAAGCATTTATGAGGTGGGGGAGGATGAAGCAGACTCACCGTCAAGTTCGAATGCCTCAGGGGAGGCCCAGTCACAAACACCAGCACGGGGGAGAACCAGCTCAACCCAGGCCCGAAGCGCGTCAACAAATTTCAGAAACACCCCCACCCAGGCGCGACTCTCACCACAGATTCGTGCCGCTTCACGCCACCCTGCCACCACTGTCAACCATCCCGCCCAACCGAATCTGACATCTCCACCTCCAATCGTACCGCGAACTGCAGCGAGGGGTAACCAGCAGCAACCACAGCCCCCTCCCCAAAAATCGCCCGAGGCCCTCGCTAGGGATGACGCACTTTTCGCGAATGTCAGCACCTGGGATGTGGATAAGTTGCGCGACAGTCGCAACTCACCTCTGGCACGTCGCCTGCCGGAGAAATTGCGCCTCATTTTTGCCATGGTGGTGCTGACACCACTCCTACGACTCGCACGCGACCCTGACTCCTTGCCTGGAAGGTGTTACTGTTTGCCGCCCGCTTGACTCTGCGTCAGCACTCGCCAAGGTATCCGGATTGGAAGGCGACCGAAAAACGCTTGCGGAATTTCCTGCGGGGGGAATGGGAGGCGCTGTACCTGGAAACGATAGATTCCCTTGAACAACCACCACCTTCCCGACACGTGCCAGATGAGCTGGGCGTCATCTCCAGGGCCGAGGGACTCGCACGCCGTGGCAGCTTGAGGAGGGCAGTCATGGCGCTGGAAGCCACCCCTGTCAGCAAACCCTCGCCAGATGTGCTGGATGCCCTCCGCGCCAAGCACCCCAGTGCCTCCCGCCCTGACTCACCGTGGCCTCAGCCCACGCAGGACTCTCACCTGTCCGTAACACGAGAAGCTTTTCTGAAGCTTCTCTCGAGATGTGAGAACGGGGTGGGTGCGAGTCCCTCCGACACAACTTTCGAGCACCTCCGCGAAGCTGCCCTGCTGCACAGCACAGTTGGTTCTCACTTACGCGCATTAGTTAACACAATCCTGAGCGGGAAACTGCACCGGGAAGTTGGGAAGCTTCTTACGGCATCACGGTTGATAGCACTAGACAAACGTGACGGAGGAACCAGGCCGATCGCTATAGGCGAATGCATCCTCCGCCTGGCAGCCAAGGCAGCGCTCGCGCAGCTGGCAGACGCAGCAAGGGAATTTTTCTTACCTCTGCAGTTTGGCGTGGCCGTGCCAGGTGGAGCTGAGGCGGTCATCCACATAGTTAGGACCTATGTGGCGGCTAATCCGGATGCTTTAGTCCTGCAGGCGGACCTTGCTAATGCTTTCAACAGCGTCGACCGCTTAGCAATAGCGAAAGCCCTAAAGGGCTCACGATTGGAGCCGCTGCTGCCTCTGGTTCGCTTCTCATACGGCCAGCCGTCCCTCCTTCACTTGGATGCGGCCTTTGCCCACCCGCCCCTGCACAATGAAACCGGGGTCCGCCAAGGGGATCCCCTCAGTCCCCTTCTCTTCGCCGCTGCCATGCATCCAGCTCTTAAAGCCGCAGCAGAGGCTCATCCATCCGTCGTCTGCCTAGCCTACGCAGACGACGTCACCTTCCTCGGGGAGCCATCGGCGTGCGTGGCTGCCTTCGAACACTTCACGGGCCATTTGGCGGAAATCGGGCTCCGCCACAACCCAGCGAAGTGCGGGGCTTGGTCCAGCAAGACGTCCCCGGATTGCCGCTTACCTGAAGGAGTTCCTCCCAGCAGCGACGGCCTGAAAG
The DNA here is from genome assembly GCA_947470075.1 of Closterium sp. Yama58-4. Classification (NCBI taxonomy): domain Eukaryota; kingdom Viridiplantae; phylum Streptophyta; class Zygnematophyceae; order Desmidiales; family Closteriaceae; genus Closterium; species Closterium sp. Yama58-4. The sequence goes on from CANIUD010000467.1 coordinate 66,578, forward strand.
TATTGGGCAGTTACATTGGCACAGCACCAGCAACTTCTGATTTCGTACGTACCAGCCTTGCTGGGATGAGCGCGCCGCTGGACCTGATAGAGCGGATGGACCCGCAGCTGGCGGGACTGCTGCTCTCCCGGTGTATCTCTCGCCGGGTCTCTTACCTCGCCCTCACGACACCCCTGCCGTTCCTGCCCAAGGAGGAGTGGTCAACCTGGGGGCGGCGGCTGATGGAAACTCTTCTCACGGCGTGCGGGATTAGCCATCCGCGGGGTGACGAGGAGATGGCACGTGTTTGGGCACAAGCATCTCTCCCCGTGTCGCTTGGGGGACTTGGCCTAGCAGATCCCTCGGTCGAAGGGCGTTACAGCTTCCTCGCCAACTACACGCAGGCGCAGCAGCTGCTCGATTCCCTGGACACTGAAAGCATCGGCCCATTAGAGGACACCCGCGGGCTGATGCGGGGCCCCTACACCCAGGCCTCCCCCCTGACCGAGTGGCTGGCGGAATGTGAAGAGGGGCTGCCCCTGCCGGCAATGGAGGTCCTGCAAACGGAAAGAACAGCCCCAACAGCGGGGAAGCTGCAGCACGGATTGGCCACCGCTATCCAAGGCCAGCGGTACGCGGTACAAGTGGAGGAGGTGCGGGAGATGCGGCCGAACCCCAATAACGGCCACACCCAACGGATGCTGTCCCTGTCAGGTTATGGGGCGGGTGATTGGTTAAATGCCGTGCCAATCCACCAATCGCTTCGGCTCGACGCTCCCCATTATGCCAACGCCCTCCGGTTCCGGCTAGGGCTCCCCTTTGCTGCTCCGGGAGTGTGCAACTGCACGAAGAAGGTCGAGATCTTGGATAAGCGGCTGCCCAATCACCTGCTGCGGTGCGGTACAGGGGGGGGACGTACCAACACGCACAACGAACTCAGAGATGAGTGCGCGCGAATGGCAAGGGACGCCGGCTTCATGGTTCACATGGAATCGGCCGCCTTCAGCCCCGTGGAAGGGAAGAAGGCCGACCTAGCCCTCCGCGACCGCACTACTAGCGCGGTCTACATCTGCGACGTGACTGTAACGGATCCGATTAGCACACGGGATGAGAATGCAACCAGGGGGCGGGGATGGGCAGCACGGGAAGCTGCGGATAAAAAGCATGGTCTCTACAAGGACCGACCGGAAGGGGTCAAGTTCTTCCCCCTCGCGGTCGAAACGTACGGGTGCCCTTGCCCCGAGACAGTGGATTTCCTGAAGTTACTTGCTGAATCAGCTGCACGGCGGTTTTTCAACGCCGAGCCTACCTCCTACCAAGCTGCCAAACTCTTACACCAGTATCGGCAGCGGTGGTCGGTGGCTCTTCAAAGGGGGCAGTCAGTCGGGTACCAAGAGAAATGCAACATCGCAGCAGCGGTAGAAAACCCGCTGCTTGAGGCGGTAGGAGAGGCCCCGTCACTTGGGGATTGCCTCACGGTCCTGGACCCCACCCTGGATCTCCCCTAGGGAGACACGGGGGAGGGGGGGGGGGGGGGCTGCGTTGTGAGTCGAGTAGGATGCTGTGATTTGTGACGACTGTTGCGTGCCATACCAATACCTTGCATGTGTGTACTCCACGATTATCAATGAAAGGGCCATTAGAGAGGGGGGAGGAAGATGGGGGAGATGGTGAGTAGCTAGGAGGGAAAACCGTGCAGTGGACAGTGGGTGACATGAAGCAGGGGTTGCAGCTCTTCCAGTTTTTAAGGCGCCTCAAAACTTAGACGACTTTTGAGGGGCCTCAAAGAGAGGCGGGAAGAAGTTGGGGACGATGGTGAGTAGGTAGGGGGAAAACCGTGCAGTGGACAGGTGACATGAAGCAGGGGATGCAGCTCCTGGAGAGTCCATGTGCGAGGGTGCTCAGTTTAGGACAGAGCACGCATGGTGAGAGGCTGGGTACTGTGCAATGGGTTTGCATGCATGGGTTGAAGATGCATTTGCACAAAGAACGGAACGTCATCTCTGGTGTACCTGCAGCAACCACCTGCAGCATCCACAGCATACCTGCAGCACAGCAGCGTTGTTGGGTTGCAGTGAGAGGGCGAGCGCCAGCAGGGCACGGGCCTTGAGAGCATTGCCTTGCTTCCGCTCCATCACTGCGTATGCCTGGGATGGGGGGATGATAGGGATATGGGGATGATAGTGCACACAGCGGGAGAAATGGGGGAGAGCGAGAGGAGGGAGAGCAGAGTGGGCACGGTGGGAGATGCAGTGCCCAGGAGGGGCATACCCGAATGACCGGCAGAACCAGGGGGGCGTGGTGAAGATTGGGAGGGGGGCTGAAGGCCGACAGATGCGGAACATGCTCGAGGCGGGAAGTGACATCGCGGAGCACGTATGAGGCAGAGGAGGCGGTGTGGGGTGGGTGAAACAGGAGCACAGCACTGCAGAGACGCACCTGGAGAGCGGGCACGGAGGAGGGTGCTATCTGCAGGCAGCGGTCAAAGAGCGTGCGTGCCTGCGTCACATTGCCCACCCTCTGCTCCATCACTGCCCATGACTGTGCCGGGGAGGATTCGGAGGGAGGGCGAGTGAGCGAGGGAACCGGAGGAAGGGGAGAGAGAGGGAGGGAAAGGGCGAAATGGAACAGAGTCAAGGCAGAGAAAATGATGTGAAATAGTCAAGGCAGGATGTGAGAAAATGGGTTGTGAGCGAGCAGAGAGGAGCACAGAGCTGATATGGGATGAGAGCAGCAGGGGGGTATGGATGGTATGGGGTAGCAGAGGAACAGAGGTCGCAAACAAACTGCAAGCACATGCATGAGAGCGCTATGAAAGAAATGCATGCATGTCCTCTTCACATGCAACCATATGCATACACACTTGAAAGCGCTGGGGAGGGCGTGTGAGAGAAGGATGTTAAGGGGGAGGGGGAAGGTGGGTGTGAGTGTGAGTGTGAGTGTGAGTGTGACCTGCAGTGCGTATGCACATTCCGGGTCGACGTTGAGGCAGCGTGTGAAGAGGTCCCGCGCTCGCTGCAGTGACTGGGCTGACCCCAACCGAGCCTCCTCACATGCCCATGCCTGGCGTTGAGACATGCCGCGGTGAAGGGAAGAGGAGAGAGAGGAGAGGAGGAAGACATGCACGATGGCGGGACTTCAGGAAGGCTGGTAAGGTAAACATGGAAAGGTCAGAACGGAAGCGTGGCAGCAGCTTGGCATGGGCAGCAACTTGCATGCGCATGAAATGCACTGCATTGCATCAGCTGCAATATTCCACGTTGCTTGCTCCTCGCAAGCATGGAGATGTGGGTGTGAACGCACGTGTAAGGTGGGCAGCGAGGAGGGATGCACGGAGAGAGCAGCTGAGAAGAGGTCTCTCATGCGATCCACACGCCCTGCCCGTGCCTCCGTCACCGCCCATGCCTGCCACACACACCATGTGTTAATGGCAGGGCAGCAAGAAACATACACAGGTAAGCTCAAGGCACTTGGAGTAAATGCAGAGTGGACAGAGGAGGCGGCGCTGCAGATTCTAGAAATAAGTTTGTAGGAAATAGGAGCTTACGAGCAACTGAAACTAAATTCCAGGAGCGAAAACTGAGATAGCGAGGCACCCAGGTAGCAGGACATCACAATACCAAGGCATTAAGAGCAGAGGGCACACACCTGCCAGCAGGCAGCATCGGCAGGGTCAGCAGCAGCAGCGCGTTTGAAGAAGTGGCGTGCAGCAGAGAGGTGCCCCACAGCCGCCTCCAGCAGCGCGCGTGCCTGCAGCACCACGGCGTTGCCTGGCTCCACTCGCTCGGCGCGCTGCAGCAGGTGGCGCGCTGCTGTGAAGTTGCCCACCCGCCGCTCCACCATGGCCCACGCGTGCAGCCCCACCACCACCGCCCCCACCTGCTGCTGCCCTGACCGCCTCTCCGCCTGCGAGAGGTGAGGGGGAGTGCGTGCGAGAGGACGAGGGGGATAGAGAGAACGATGGAGGGTGAGGCAGGGAAGATGGATGAGGGCCCGTGAAAAATGGTGAAGGGCATACCAGGTGGTGAGGTGCATGGTAAATCACCAACAGCCCTTTAATCAGTCCCTAGTCACTGTTCACCACCATGTGCCAGCTGCATCACATCAAACCCACCATGCTACTCACAACAGCAGGCAAAGGGACCTTAGGCAACCATGGCACAGAGCACAGCACAGCACCTTCCAGGCGACTTGCAGCGAGTGCTCAAAGAGCCGTCGGCTGGCAGCGATGCGGCCGTCCAGGGCCTCCAGCATGCCCCACGCCTGCAGCGCGCGCACGTACTGCCGCCCCAGGTGCCCCCTCGCCTCAAAGCACTGCGCACTGCGCTCGTACCACTGCCTCGCTGCCCCCGTGTTGCCTGCCATGGGGGGGTGTGCGCAGGGGAGGCATGGAGAGATGGCGGCGGGTCGAGAGGGAAGCAGGGTGTGGAGAGGGAGAAGGTTGGAGCATGGGAGAGCATGGGAGAAGTGCGGGAGCAGGGTGGAGCATGAGGTTGTTTGTAAGTGGCCTGGTTGAAAGGTTGACTAGCATAGCACATGCATGCTACACAGTCCACGTGCATGCTACACAGTCCACGTGCATGCTACACCACATACACGAACGCATACAGCGCAAGCCAAGGTATGCATGGCATGTGAAACAGCACACAGAGAGAGCAAGCAGCGCACCTGCATGTCTCTCAAGCTGAGCCATGTGCACAAGCACGTTAGCATTGCTGGGATGGCGTGCCAGCAGCTGTCAACCGGGGGAACGACAGGGGGGACACATGGTGCAAGCGGGGGGAAGGGGAGGGGTTTGGGTGGAAGAGGAGCGGAGATAGCATAGCAGAGAGGAGTGAGTCATTGTAATGGATGGTGATGGCAGATGGATGGTGATGGCAGCGGCGGTAAGGGCAGCTGAAATGAAGCATGTGTCAGCTCAGAGCTTTATCTTTGTACGCGCATTGTGAAACAGGAAGAGCAGGTGAAAGCAACGGCACAATGAGAGGAGGGGAGGGTGGGGGGGAAGAGGGAGGAAACGCGGGGAGGAGATGCCAGATTGCAGTGCGGTTGATGCACACACATGCTTTCCCTTGACCAGCCATGCTCGCCTGCACCCAATCCCGCCCACCAATCCCTGCCCCTGCCTGTCCCTCCCACCCCTGCCCGCCCCTGCCCGCCCCTGCCCGCCCCTCTCCGCCTCTGCCCTTACCTCGTCCATCATATTCCGGGCTGCTGTGAGTCCTGCCTCGGACCTGCTCGCAATGTGCCGCCTCACCACCTTCAAAACCCCCTCCACCGCTGCCAACTCCTCCTCTCCCTCCCCGTCCTCTAACACCCCTGCTCCCTGTCCTCCTCCCTCCACCTCCCACTGCCGCTCCCACTCGCCTGCCTGTTTCCCCTCCCCCCACCACCACCATGGTCCCACATCCTTCTGTGCCCATCGGGTCACTTGCACCATCCGCACCCGCCCCACCTTCCCCACCCCGCCTCCCTCCGCCCACGTGCTCTTCATCACTCCCCCTTGCACCCGCACCTGCCTCCCTTGCAACCTCGCCCTACCCCTCGCCTGCCCAAACCCCCCCTGTCTTCCCCTGCTGCCGTCCCCTCCCCTCTCCGCGCCCCTCTGCTGCTGCCCCCCTGCCATCCCCCCTAGTCCAGCCCCAGACGGGCGCACGAGGCTCAGCCTCACCACCTGCGCCTGCATCCCCGCGCCTCTCCCGTCCCCTCGCGCCTCTGGCCCTTCGTCCCCCTCTTCCCCCTCTTCCCCCGCTTCCTCCCCCCCGTCCTCCGCGTCCCCCTCGGGCCAGGGCGCTTGGAAGGAGTCAAAATACTGGACAGTGGGGGAGGCCGGGGGGGAGGGGGAGGGGCTGCGAGAGGGGATGACCACTTCCCACTCTGAATCCACACTATCGTCCCATGAGGACGGGGGAGAGTCTAATATATCGCCCTCCGCATTAGCCTGGCTAGCACCATCAACCGCACTACTGGCAATGTCCTCGCTCCTGCCTACAGCATCCCCGCTCTCCTCATCGTCACTGCCCTCACTCATCCCTCTGCCGCTACCCCCATCCAACCCCTCCCTTGTTCCTCCCACTGCACGGCTATCCCACCCGTCCCTACCACGCGCGTCCCCTGCGCCCCCATCTCCGCCCAACCCATCCGCGTCCTCAGTGTTAGCAGTAGCAACGGCAGCCACAGCAGCGGCCGCGCCATTGCTCTGGAACTCGCTGGAGCTCCTGAGCTGTGACTGTGAACTGCCAGTGCTGCTGCCGCTGCTGCCGCCGCCGCCGCCGCCGCTGCTGCTGCTACTGCTATCGAGCGCCGCAGTGGTGCGGGCGGGGGCGAGTGGCTTGGAAAGCAGCGCTTGTGACGTGTGCTGCTGGGACTGGCGGTCAGCCTCCCTTAAGCTATGCAGTGCACGCACCTGAGTGGGGTCATGGCGGGACAGGGAGGAATGAAGGCGGGAGTGTGGGCGGGAATTGGGGCAGGAATGCGGGAGTGTAGGCAGAGCTGTCATTGAGAGTGGCGCATGTGTGATAGGAGCCACACAAGTGCGAAATGCGCTGCCCCACACCACACATTCCCCACGCACGCATATAGTGGAAGTCTCTCTCCCTCTTTCACACTGGTGGACGCACACAGCACACATGAGCCAACATGAGCCAACATGAGCCAGCACGAGCCCGCCCCAATGAACACACCTGGCGTCGGAAGGCAGCGAACTCCTTAGCGCAGATACTGCCATCCATGTTCGCGTCCAGCAGCGCCACTAGCTCCTCCGCCGCCTCCCGCCCGCCCGCCCCACCCTCCGCCCTCCCCCCACCGCCCCCTCCTTCCGCGCCTGCCATGCCTGTGAGCTGACTGACGTCCTCCCCCGCGCCCAGCTGCTGCATGAACTGACTCATCTCCTCCACACTGATTACTCCGTCGCCGTTCAGGTCCAGCATCGCAAAGAAATGGTCATGATCTTCCTCCTCCTCATCCACTTCCTTTTCCTTCACCTCTTCGACGCCCCCACCCACCTGATCACCGGCTCTGCCCTGATCTTTCTTTCCTTTCAAGATCGCCAAGGGAGTATTCTCCGAACCTTCCTGTTCACCTTCCTGTTCTCGTTCCCCCCTTCCCTGTCTCCCCTGCAGCTCTCTGAACTGCCCTGAACCCCACTCTGTTCTCCCATCCTCCTCCCTCTCGCCTCCCCCGCTCCAGCCCAGCCCCTCTCTGCCTGCCCCCGCCGCCGCAGCAACGGCATCAGACACGTCAGCGGCCACGTCAGCGTCAAGCGCGGCGCCCTGCGCGAGCTGCGCCATGGGGAAGCGCGGGCCCAGGCCGAGGTCCGCCCTGCTGCCCGCCGCTGCCGCCGCCAGCAGCTCCATCACCCCCTTCAGCTGCTGCATCTGCGCCCGCGCAGGGGGGGGGGAGGGGGAGGGAGAAGAAACCGGCGGAGGAGGGGGGAGGGGGGGTTTGGGGGAGGGGGGAGTGGGAGGGTACAATGAGACGAAGGAAGGACAAGTAGAACAAGGGGGTTTCGATGGGTGAAGGGGAGCATTGGCAAGCACTTTGGAAGAGCATTGCAGTGTAAAAGATGGGGCCAGAGAGATTGGGAAACGGGGGACGAAGAGCATGAGGAGCAGGGAGAGGTGGTTGGGGAAGGGGGGAGGGGAGGGGAGGGGGGAAACGGTGGGAAGAGCAAGAAGAGACGCAAGGGCAGTCTCTGCAAAGGGCAGGGCAGTGCGTACCTGGTCCTGGCTCACTCTGCTGCCGCCCTTGTACAGCCCGTGCGCCGCCCCGCCCCTCACCGCCTCCTCCTCCATGCGCGCCGTGCGGATCTGCACCTCCACCACCCGCTCCTCCCCCTCGCCTCCCCCCTCCCCATCCCCCCCCACGCGCGCCTCCGCCCCCGCCGCCGCCCCCGCGTCCGCGCGCGCGGCCCTGAAGGGCAGTTTGAGCGCCATGTGCAGGCTCTGGTAGCCGTTGCCCTTGGGCCGCGCAATGTAGTCCTTCAAGCGCGCCGAGTCCTCCCGCCACTCGCGCAGCAGCAGCTCCCGCACCCGGTAACACGCCTCCGCCGCCTCCCTTTCCGCCTCTTCCTCCTCCCCCTCCCCCGGCGGGCTCCCCTCCCCCGTACCTCCCCTCGCCTCGCCCGCCTCCCCGTCCGCGCTCTCCCCTCCCGCGCCACCAGCGCGCGCGCGCGGGGAGAGCACAATGCGGAGGCCGAAGAGGTCGTTGACGCGCGTGCGGGGGCGGCCGTCGCGGAGCACTTTCTTCATGACGCTCCACATGCTCTTCACGCGTCCGCTCACCGCCCACCCGCCCACTGCGCCCCGCAGCTGCGCGTCCCCCGCCAACACCTCCTCCACCCGCCTCCGCACCTCCCCCACCAGCCTCTCCCCGCCGCCCGGCCACTGCGCCGCCACCCACGCCTGGATGGACACGTAGGACCGCGGGAACAGGTGCCGGAGCGCCGCGTCCTCCATCTGCCACGTCAGCGCGCCGATGCCGAGCGTGTGCGCGAGTGGCGCCCACACCTGGATCGCCTCTAGGGCCTCCATCTGCTGCCGCGAGGTCGCCCTGGGGGGAGCCGCCGCGGGGGAAGACCCGGGGGAGGTCGAGGCGGAGGGGGAGAGGGGCGGGGAGGGCGGCGCGAGCGGCGCGGAGAGGTGCTGCATGGCGTCGAGCTTCGCGGCGATCTGCAGCACGACGGCGCGCGGGTCGTGGAAGGCGAGCGCGAACTGGCGCGCGGCGGCGGCAATGTCGTCGTCCAGCGCGCGCACGCGCTTGGGCAGGCGGTGCAGGCGCGCGCAGTCGTGCAGCAGGCGCGCGACGGCGGGGGACACGTGCGCGTGCACGAGCGGCAGGGTGACGTGGCCGCGCTGCACTGTGACTGATAACAACCCCGCTGCTATCACATCTGGTTCCATCTGGGGGGGGGAGGGGGAGAGGGAAGTAGGGGGTGGAGGGGGGAAGGGGGGGGCGAGGGGGGAAGGGAGAGGAGAGAAGGTGGGGGAAGAGCGGCGGGGAGAACGGGAAGAGCGGGGAGCGGGAGAGGGAATGGGGAGAAGCGAGGGGAGTGCGGATGCTAGCAGCAGAGAGGAGAGACGTCAGGCTGTCATTTTGAAGGAGCGGGAGGGGAGGCGGAATGGCACGCGAACGCGAGAGCATGCGCGAGACGAGGCGAGGTGGAACACAGAGAGATCAATACCGGACGCCTGCGGTGGGCAGTGAATCGGGAAAAGACAGAGAGAAGAGAGAGAGAGAGAGCGAAAGCGAGAGAGAGAGGGAGTGGGAGAGCACTCACTCGCAAGTCAGCGAGTATGGCAGCAACGGCCACGCCTCGTGTGAACGCGTCTCTGCCGTCCCCCCCTGACCCGCTCTGCTCATTCGCCACCCGAACCGTCTCGCGCCGCCACACCTGCCCGGCCTTGCCCCTCCCCCGCTCTTCCTGCTGCTGCTGCGCCATCAGCGCGAGCCTCAGCGCCGCCAGCACAGTCTGCACGCCGCCTCCTCCCGCTCCGCTTCCTGTTGCTCCCGCTCCGCCGTCGGCGGAGGGCGGGGAGCGCGAGGGCGGGAGGCGCGAGGCGATGGCGTCCCACGCGGCAACCATGGCTACCATGCGCTTCGTGCCGCTCGTCTCCGCGCGCGACAGCCGCGACAGCGACAGCAGCGTTGCGGAAAGAGACGGCGCCGCGCCCTGAGCTGGCTCCGGACCCGGTCTCGCCGCCGCGGACGGCGCGGTGGGCGCGCCGAGAAGGCGGGGGACCTGACTGGCGGAAGGAGGTGCGCGCACCCGGCCTCGACCCCGCCGGGATGCGGACAAGGTAGAATTGGGTTCTGGTCGCGGGAAGGAGCTCCAGCTCGCGCCCTGCCATGGGAGCAGCGCAAGGGCGGGCAATGCAATGAGACGTATTCTAACACGACGTTCGTTACTCGTCAATAATAACGGCAAGGCCGAGCGACCTCACGCTACAATTCTCGCCACTGGTTTCATACGGGGCCGATGCTGGTCGAGACGAATCTTGGAGGAGAAGTGGATCAACGAGGGAATGGGGTGGAGAACCGAAATGCACCCCTTAAGACGGCGGAACTAATGCGCGCGCGGTCGCGCCACGTGGGCCTCGTGCGTACTCCACGATCCTAGATTGATTCGCCTTGTGGGAAAGGGGTCAGAGCCGCCATCCGACAAACCCCCACCGCCGCACTCACCGCTGATCGCGCGTCCATCGCGGACGGCGCCTCCGCCGGCGGCGGTTGCGGCGACGCGGATCCCAACACCGGCCGGACTACATCGGCGTCCGCATTGCACGCCGCCTCCGACGCTTCTACCACGCGGGCCCTCAGCTGATCCTGCTCGTCGGAAATTCGCCGAATCGCCTCTTCCACGTCATCGTAACTCCGCTCTGCCGCGCGTGCGTCATCGGCGGAGCCTTGCGGAAGCGCGGGTACTCGCGACCAGCACTTGGGACCGCCGGCTATTGGCGAAGGCGATTTGAGGGACGGAGGAAATGCGGGACGGGGTCCGTGGGGAAGGGACCCCGGCAATGCGGACGAACGATGGAGCTTAGCGATAGATGCCTTATTCCGATGCGTAGGAGGCGGCGTGGAGAGGAGAGACGAAGTTAGAGCCTCCATGGGCTAGGGTAAAGTCTGTGTGGGCCTAGGTAAGAATTTAATCAGTTATGGGTGAGAAGCATGTGTGCGAAGTGGGGTGGGATGGGGAGTGAGAGTGATTGGGAGAATCAGTGCCTAGGGAATGGTGTCCGCGAGTGGTAACTAGCTTGCTGTGGCGAAACAATTTCCGTCGTCGCTCAAGGCAAGTAACCAAACTCGGAGCACGGCTCTTGGGTTCTTCTCGCCCTTCCCCCAACCCCTCTCGCAATCAGCCCAAGGCCTCTCAGGCCGCCACGTCAGGGCACATGAACTATTACACGTCATCCTCTACTTGGGTCAGTTCATCCCCTCCAAGAACACCACCACCGTGGTGGTGATTGTACGGGATGAAGGTGAACTTTGCGGGGTCTTCCTTCCCTTCGACATACTGCTGAAAGCTAACGATGAGATGAGATACACCACTAAAGGAAAGCTACCAAGGTGGATTACAAGACTTATGCAGCAGCAATAAGTTTTCCACTGATAAAATCTATTGAATCATAGATGAGGAATAAGCAACCCCAAGATATCACATAGATATTCATCCATCCATGTTCATGACTAGTGTTGGAGCAATAAAAGTGTGCGGAGAATTCTATCCTATGGGGAGGATGGCGTGAGGGCGCGAGGGGTAGAATTCTGAGTGTTGCTCTTGACAGAGTTGCTTGTTGACTTAGGAAAGTTCAAGCATAGTTTTCATTAAGAAAAAAGGGTTGAACAAGAACAAGTATGGTACAACAAGAGAACCATATACTAGAACAAAGAACCCTGCAGAACGTTCCTAGTGGAACGTTTGACTCTCTACCATGCATGTGCTTTGCCAACTCAGCAATGGCAGGTGAAACAACAAGCCCATGTGTTCCCACCTAACTTGGTTGTTATCCAGGTTGTACATGCACAGTTATGCACGTTTTTGTAGTTACAAAAACGTGTAGCAGGTTCTTTTTCTGTGGCAGGTTCAATTTCTCCTGGCGGGTACAATTTCCGTCAGAATCTGATTGGTCGAAATTTCCCTGCGCTCCCATTGGTCGAAATTCGCGCACATTGTGAATTTCTCGCGAAATTCATCTGTGCGTTCGCGTGGGTGTGCAGGGGTTACCGCGACCCTGCGCACATGAACTTCCGCGACCCTCTGCACCAGCTACGCCCTTTGCACCTGTGCACAAGGTGCTGCTGCTGCACCTACGAAGTGTACAGTACCTCGTGCACAGGTGCCTCGGCACTTCCCTGTGCACAGGTACTGCACATTCGAGCGAATCCTCGGAACAGCACCTGCGGAAGCCACAAATTTCGCCCATGCACATGCAGGGCTCATATCAACACTCCCCTGCCCTGCAAGCACATGGGCACGAAGGAAGTGTACACTCTGCGAAAGAAAACTAGCTAACGTATAGTACAAGATGACGAAATTAACTTCGTCAGCGCGTTCGTCGTCGCGCAACACCTCACCGCACCAGCCATGTTGAAGGACATGGCACCTACTTCTGCACGTCGTCGTCGCCATCGCCGATGTCTGACAGACGAACTTGGCCGATCGCGACGGAGCACCGGTTGAAGGCCGGAAAGTGCAGCCCCTTTGTCAGGAAATCCGCTGGCTGCTCAGAAGTTGCAATGTACTTCAGCGCGATCTTCCCGCGCTTCACCATCTGCTGCAGCCATGCGTAACGTCGCTCCATGTGCTTGAGGTTGCCCTTCAGCCCCAAGCCTTCCGCGACAGTGATGGCCGACTGGTTGTCCACGCGAAGAATAGTCGGCGTCCCAGGGTCCAACAGCTGGAACTCCGCAAGGAGGAAGCGAAGTCGACGAGCCTCCTTGCCAGCTTCCGTAGCCGCGACGTACTCCGACTCAGTTGACGAGAGTGTCGCACACTTGATACGCTGGCTCGACCAGGAGACTGCGGCCCCTCCGTAGACGAACACGTAGCCACCTGTGCTCGTCCGGTTCTGCTTGTCGCCTGCGTCGTCTGCGTCCACATAGCCGACCAGGCACAGCGAATCTGGTCCTCCGCCAAACTCCAAGGCGGTGTCACGGGTATTAGCGAGGTAGTGCAGACAACGATCGACCTCGCGCCAGTGGTTGTCGCTCCGCACTGTCAGGCCACTTCCCAGCTTGCTGCACGCGAACGCGATGTCCGGCCTCGTCGTCGTCGCCGCGAACTGCAGCGAACCAACTTTCTGCCTGTACTCCTCTTCATCGCGTGCCTGAGCATCCTCGTCATCGAATGTCAGCTCCGCGTAGGCGTCGACGGAGACCGGCGTCTTCTGGATGCGACCGGTCTGCTCCTCGTCGATGAAACGCCTGCGCAGCTTGTCGACGTACGACTGCTGATGTAGCCACAGCTTCCTTGCCGACCTGTCGCGAACGATTTCCAGCCCAAGGTACCTCTCGACCGGGCTGATCTCGCGCAGCTCAAAGGCAGCCTCCAGCAGCTCCTTCAGCTCCTTCAGCATCGCAAGGCTGCTGCTGGCGGCGAGGAGGTCGTCGACGTAGACGAGCACCCAGCACATCACTCCTCCGTCGCCGACCTTGAAGTAGAGAGCCTCGTCGACCTGGCTCTTCTGCCAGCCAGCGCCCAACAGCACTCCGTCGAGGGCCCTGTACCACAGCAGTGGTGACTGCTTCAGTCCGTAGAGGCTTTTCAACAGCTTGCAGACCCTACCAGTTCCATCGTCATAGTAGTCTGGCTGGTACATGTACAGCACCCTGTCCAGCTTACTCTGCAGGAATGCATTCTTCATGTCAAGCTGCATCAGGTGCAAGTCCTGGACAGCGACGATGCTGAGGAAGATCCTCAGCGTGACGTAGCTGCTGACCGGCGCGTACGTCTCCTCGTAGTCAGCGCCGTACACCTGCGTGAAGCCCTTCACAAGTAAGCGTGCCTTCTCACGCGCAACCGTGTCGTCGATGTGGTACTTCGTCGTCAGCACCCACCGGTTCTTCATGATGTTCACCCCGCGCGGACGTTCGACCAGCTCCCATGTGCCATTGGTGATGAGGCTGCGAATCTCCTCGTCCATCGCCGCCTTCACTGCCTTGCCTTTCCAGCTTGCCAGGGCCTCCTTCACTGTCATTGTCGCGATGTCCCAGCGATGCTCTGGGTCAGCGTGCACGTCAGGGTCGAGCTCGGGCAGGTCGACGTCGTCCTGCGCATCGTCGAGCAACGTGCTGTAGGAGGTCGGTGGCAGGCATGCGTAAAGGCTCAGCTTCTCGCGAGGCTTGCCAAAGTTGACACGAGTGGAACGTCGCAGCGGAGGCTCGTCAGCTTTGACTTCCACTACATCGCTGTCAGTGGACTGCTCCCCTGCAGACAGCTCCCCTTCATCGTCGTCAGGTTCACCTATGACCTCCACAACGTCACTTGACGAACCATCGTCAAGCTGCTCCCCTGTCGGCGGCTCTTGTGCAGATGCTTCCTTCGTCGACGGCTCCCCTGTCAGCTGCATCCTTTCCACCCGCAGCTCCCCTGTCGTCGAAGGCTCCGCACCCTCGTCGACGAGCTTGACATCACGTCGGCCGCTGGCGATGCCTTTGGACGGCGTCACAGGCAACGTCCGCAGGCTCCCCTCGTCGCCAGTGGCTGACGAAGGTGTCTGCTCAGGCAAGTCGGCGACAACAGGTGGTGCAGTAGGAATAGGAGGAGGAGGAGTAGGATGGACCTCCTCGACATCCTCGTCAGCAGCCTCGTCAACCTCCGCGAGCAGTGGAAACGTCGCCGTTGAGGAGTCAGTCGGAGAGTGGGTCTGCGCCCGTGCCGAAGCTGGCCCATGTGTCACCGTCCACACTTCCAGAGACATTGTCTCGTAGAAGATAGCCTCGACCGTTGTGACAAGCTTGTTGTCAGTCAGGTCAAGTACTTCCCATCCCTTGCTCTCCGGTGACACACCCAGGTGTAGCCCCCAACGAGCCTTCGACGCCAGCTTCCCACCACGCTGCTGCTCAGGGACCATGAACTGCACCATGCAGCCCCACACCCTTGCCAGAGTGAGATCAGGCTTCTTGCCCGTCAGCAACTGATGCGGCGTCGTCCCCGGAGGCAGCGTCGACCGCTCCAAGCAGTTGCGCACCCAGACGGCCTGCCGCAGGGCGAGATGCCACCAGTGGTGCTGCACGCCCATGTGCAGCAGCATCGTTCGCACAGCCTCGACGACCGTACGCATCTCCCTCTCCGCCATGCCGTTCTGCTGCGGAGTGTACGGGCAGGTCAGGTCGTGGACGATCCCTTTGCTGTTGACGAACTTGGTGAAGTCCTTCCCCAGGAACTCGCCTCCGCGGTCGGAGCGGAGCATCATCACCGACTTCTTGGTTTGCCTCTCCACGACCAGCAGCCACTGCTCGAACACGTGCAGGACGTCGCTCTTCTTGGCGATAGGCCTCACCCACACGTAACGAGTCTTTCGGTCCTTCAGCAGGAGGAAGTAGTAGCTGCCATCCTTGGCGGCCACTCGGAACGGTCCGCACAGGTCGATGTGCACGACGGCCAGGGCCTCCTCCGCGTCCGAACCTTTGTCGGGGAAGGTGTGATGAGCAAATTTGCCACCTACGCAGGAGACGCACGGCAAATCGGTCCCCGTGGAAGGCGTGATGTCCAGGCCAGTCGCGACATTGTGCTTCGCCGAGCTCTTGATGGTGTCAATGCCAACGTGCGCAAGCCTTGCGTGCCACCTGGGCGGCGTCGACTTCGTCGCCGATGCAATCGTCCGCAGAGCCACCACCTCGGTCGGCTTCAATGACAGCTTTGTCGAGCAGGGTTGAAGGTTGGTGCAAAGGATGCGGCCAGTATAGCGTGCTCGACCGAGCACCTCCCCGGTCGCGTTGACGAGCATCGTCTCGTCGCCGTCGTCCTGCAGCAGCACACCATTCTCCTTCAGCTGGCCGGATGACAGCAGGTTCGCGTGCACGCCCGGGACGTACAGCACGTCGGGGATGAGGACCTGCTTCCCGGCCTCCCCTTGCAGAGCGACGGTGCCTCTGCCCTCGACAGTCTGCAAAGCCCCGTTGAAGCCACGCACATGCTTCACATTGCCGCTCGGCCCCATGTCGACGAAGGCCTCCTTCGTCCCCATGAGGTGGTGTGAGCAACCGCTGTCGAGCAGAACCACCATTGGATTCGCCTGCACGGCTGCTGCGACCGCTTTGAAGTCTTCGCCGGCCTCTGGCGCCAGTGAAACAATCTGCTCCACCATGCTCACCATTGAGCAGGAAGCCTCTCCGTCACCTTGCCCCTTGCCGCTGGAGGAGTCAACCTCCTTCGTCGACGACGTCTTCTTCGACGTCTGCTTCTCCTTGCGCGGCTTCTCGTCCCGACTTTGACGACCGTTGGCCGACCTTCCGCGGCCTCCCTTGTGGTCATCGTCGTCAGTGTCTTCACGATCTGGGCAGTCATAGGAGAGGTGGTCGGCGCTTCCGCAGACCCAGCACTCACGCCGTCGACCACCCTTGCCACGGCCACTGTCACGAGTTGATTTCACCTGGTCGGCGTCCTTCGCCGACCTCCCACCTCCGCTACCACCTCCGCCAGACTTTCCTCGCTGCCCCTGCGGACGATTCTGCTTCGTCGGTGCAGCGTAACTTGCCTGCGGAAGGAGCTCCGTGGGCTGTTCTGCCTCCTGCATAGCCTCATCTTGAAGGATGTAGCTGGTGATTGAGTCCTCGTCGAGTGACTCCCGCGTGCCAGGTGCGGAGAGTCGCTACACAACGGGAGTGGACTACGGAGGAGGGCACGGGGTTGTGCGAGTGATCGTAGCGCTATGCTAACGTTCTTACTGCTTGCTATGTTCACTGAGAAGTTTGGCAATTATTCCACTAAGGAAAGAACAACGTGCATTAACAAAGTTGATAGGAAAAGAAAAGAATAGAGAGCAACAATGAGGCATACAGAAACAAAAGGACTAGAATGGCATGGAACTCCTAGCAAGGGCGAACTCTGCCAGCGCAGCAGAAGAGCGGCTCGCCAACGCTGCAGCAGAGTGACCTGCCAGCGTTGCACTGCGCGCGATCTGCCAGCACTGCAGTCGCAGGTGACTATCTGCAATCGCAGGTAACTTTCTACGGTCGCAGGTTGTCTATCTGCGCAGATGTGCGCACCTACCAAGTAGGTGCAGGTTGGTGGTTTCACCGTCAGGCACATTGCGCAGGTGCCAGGTAGAAAACGTGTCGTCGGTTTCGCCAGGTGCGCGCCGTCGACCACGTGATGCCGTTCCGCAGGTAGAACTTCGCCAAAATCTCCTGGGCGAATGTTCGCACGCCTTCGCAGAGTTTCGCGCAACTCTGCAGCTTTCGGTCGATCAGCTCGACTCTGCACGGTCGAACAGCGTTCGCCGCGCATAGCTTCTCGACCAGAACTCTTCGACCAGAGTTCTTCGACGGAAGCTCACCGCGCAGAGATCGTCGACCAGAGCTCATCGCGCAGAGCTCGTCGACCAGATTCCGTCGAGCAGAACCTGCTCGACTGCAACTTCCGCCGAACTGCAGAAGCCCATTTCGTCGACCGCTCCGTCGCGAACTTCCCGTTTGCGGCGAGATCAGCTACGCTCAAGCGAGGGCGAGGCTATTTCCTTCGACACCAGGCACCATCATCATCCTCTTCATGAGGTTGTAGCTACGCGGCAGGCCCTTGACGACGTGGGTGATGTAGGACGCCGTAGAGTATTCGGCGCCCGCCATCCGCATTTCGGCTAATATCCGTCGAGCTCGGTTGCAGTAGTCCGTCGCCGACTCCTGCTCACCCATCCGAAGATGTGTCATCTTCTCCTCCAGCTGTCCGATGTACAGGTCGTCCTTCGCCTGGTACGTCGTCAGGATGAAGTGCCATGCTTGGTGACCAGCATCCAGACGCTCTCGACAGCTCCTGAGTGCTAGCTGCACCACCGGCGAGCAGCACCTCGAGATGACCATAAATGTGAGCAGGTGAGCAGCACGAAACTCCCCGCGCAGCTCGACATCGTCCTCGTGCGGAATTGGCACAGTACCGTCGGCAAAGCCCTTCAATCCAGCGACCTCCAGCTGTGGTTCAATCGACTCCCTCCACATGATGAGGTCCCGTCGACCTTGCAGAGGAGCGACAGTGATCTTGTCCGGCGAAAACTTGAAGTAGCCATACGTCGGCGCGATCCCGCCCGCCGTCACGTGCGTCGTCGCCGAGGGACTTCCACTGCTTCGTTGAGGAGAGCGTCGTCGACCATCAACGTCTGCAGCTGCCGTCGACCACTGCACTCGCACTTGACTCCCGCCGACACCACCGTCGGCACACCTGAGCACTCCTATCTGCCTCGTGCCCTCGTTGCCACGAACTCTTGCACCGCTGTTGACTTCCTCGTCAACGCCACCTTCGTTGCGTGCCGGTCGGGGAGGAGATGCAGGAAGAGAAGGGTGTTCCGCCGCCCACTGCACCCGGATGCCCAACTCGACGATCTCCAAGGGGATCGTCCCGTACTCGCCAGCCTCGTGGCGTCTCCTCGCATCGGCTAAACGAGTCTCCAAGGTGTCCGCTACACCCGCTTCTACAACGGGGTCGACCATGGTGACTAGTGTTGTTGCCGGCCTACGAACGACTTAGTAGGTGCAAAAGTCGGCTCCTATCTGAAGGTATCCTTGCGGGGCCGTCCACGCTCACCGCACCATGCGGAGAATTCTATCCTATGGGGAGGATGGCGTGAGGGCGCGAGGGGTAGAATTCTGAGTGTTGCTCTTGACAGAGTTGCTTGTTGACTTAGGAAAGTTCAAGCATAGTTTTCACTAAGAAAAAAGGGTTGAACAAGAACAAGTATGGTACAACAAGAGAACCATATACTAGAACAAAGAACCCTGCAGAACGTTCCTAGTGGAACGTTTGACTCTCTACCATGCATGTGCTTTGCCAACTCAGCAATGGCAGGTGAAACAACAAGCCCATGTGTTCCCACCTAACTTGGTTGTTATCCAGGTTGTACATGCACAGTTATGCACGTTTTGTAGTTACAAAAACGTGTAGCAGGTTCTTTTTCTGTGGCAGGTTCAATTTCTCCTGGCGGGTACAATTTCCGTCAGAATCTGATTGGTCGAAATTTCCCTGCGCTCCCATTGGTCGAAATTCGCGCACATTGTGAATTTCTCGCGAAATTCATCTGTGCGTTCGCGTGGGTGTGCAGGGGTTACCGCGACCCTGCGCACATGAACTTCCGCGACCCTCTGCACCAGCTACGCCCTTTGCACCTGTGCACAAGGTGCTGCTGCTGCACCTACGAAGTGTACAGTACCTCGTGCACAGGTGCCTCGGCACTTCCCTGTGCACAGGTACTGCACATTCGTGCGAATCCTCGGAACAGCACCTGCGGAAGCCACAAATTTCGCCCATGCACATGCAGGGCTCATATCAACAAAGTGCACGTCTGATAGAAACAAAATCTATCATCTAGGCTACGTGGTATGAATTTCTAGGACAAATATGTATGAAGTTTATCTAGGCTACACGATATTACTTTGTTATATTTAGAGATATTCTGTAAAGCTTGAAAATATTCAAGCTCAAGAATTAGACTTTCCATAGTGCTTGGGTTTTGAGAAATCAGCCTGAAAGAGTTCACATCTATTACCTCTATCAGTCGAAAGGCGCCAGCCAGCCCCTCCCGCAGCTGCAGCACCTTCAGATCTGCTCTGAGGTGCATCACCCCATTCCTGGAGGCTGCCATAAGCTCAGCTCCTTTTCCAATGTGCCTCCTCAACTGTGTCTCCATCTAAAAAATGTGGCCCTTAAAAATTGCAATTTACAGCCATAACCGCCATGTCCATGGCAGGATTATGGCCATAAATTGGCTGGCTGTATGCAGGCCGCTTCGTAGGCGTTTAGGTACCGTAAATCATTGGGCTGTACATTGACTATAACAGCCATTTATGGCCCGTTCCACATTGTCGTGCATAGCCACGTATGGTTGTGTATTTGAGTACTATTTACAGGCATGTATTGTCTGCCTGTAAAAGCACCTGAATGGTGGGACAATTAATCGCTCTTAATTTGAGGACAATAAATTTCAATGTATTGGCAAACTATATATTGACACAAGCATCAAGAGCATTAACTGACGTTTTTGACAACATCAATGTATCGGAAAATGTTTTGCACCTGCTATTGTTTAGTAGTGTTCCGGAAATGGAAATATTGATGTAACATATACAAAAGGCACATACATTACAAAACATCCATTTACTGCCCTAGCCATGATATAAAACTACTAGGGCTAGTAGACCAATTTCACAGCTAAGGTATTTGAGCCAATTGACTTCCACCTGCACATAGAAACAACGCCATGGTTAAAACTGCTTGTAGGCGCCAGATCCGCGAACGATACAAGCACAACACATCTGCCACACAAATCAACAGCCATTTCGTGTGAGGTTAGACCTACTACGAATACGGAGAAGGCAGAAACAACACTCAGGCTCACACAACAGCCAGATGTTAAACCTGCGCCTGCCAATGAGAAGTGCCAACAAGAGTGTGCGCGGAACTTCGACAACGACATGTCTAGACGTCGCATGCCTAGGACAACTAAGGATCGTAGCCGTAGCAGAACTCGTCGCGATGAGTGCTGTGATCGAGTGGAACTAGACGAGGAATAATCAGATGGAAGAGCGAGGAGAGGAACGAATGAAAAAATGATTTGTGAGAATAATATGGTAAGGAGAGGTGGGTTCCTTTTGTATGGGAATGGGATGGGGCGAAGGTAGGATAGGAAGGGATCGGGTCGAGTGGAGCGCAAGCAAAACGAAAGTGGCGTTGGTTGGGTTGGGAACTTCGGATTGGTTGAACTGCTCACGAGCCGCACTACACCACCCCTGCTCTAAAATCACGGCTGATCGAGCTGATCAGCAGCGACTCGAAAGCTGTAATTTGGCTGCGTCTGGCGACAGGATTGGTTGAGATCGAGCAGCTCCTGCTCTGTACCAATCGCGCTGATGTGCGCCAGCGACTTGTGTGTCTGTGGTGTTCTGTACCTAGCGCGTGAGATGGTGTGTGGTGCCTATGTCTGCTGTGCTGGACGCGAGATGCGGTTTCGATATTAGTATCCAATCGTACAGCCCCACATCATCATCTGAAACCAATTTCATTGGTCAAAAAGATTATTCGAAATATGTGACCCTCCACATCATTCGCACGAAAAAGCATCATCCTGACCAGATGCAGAATACGCAACCAACCCAGAGAGCAAGAAATACAGTAACATAATCACTCAGCACGTTTTTGTAGTTTAAGAGCAGCATTCATTATTTTCACAATAGAATGCAAGGTCCATGCTATCAAGCCCAGCAAAATGCAAGCATGTACCATATAGAATTTGTAGGGTTAACACATGCCTCACTTCTATTGCAAAGAAAGAACCACAAAAAAATGAAAACGCATACACATACACACACACATACGCGCGCATACACACATACACACACACACACACACACACACACACATACATGTCAAACATTGTATGTTTATATTGTGTAGGCTGTAGTGGGTTACACCTTAGGGGGTACACAAAGTTAGGGTTTCCTACTTGTACCAAACTCTGTGCTAGTTCATTCCATTCCTGCTCAGTTATTTCTGACATGGTTTCAGAGCAGGTCCTTCGCTAGGACTGTTCTTAGGGCCCACCGACTTACCTACCTGCTTACCTTCGCTTGTTTCCGGCCCCGCTGGCCCCGTCGATCTAGCACGATCTAGCGGCCCTGCGGCCCCTTCGAATTTTTTTTTTCCTAGCGGCCTCTCACGGCCCCCGTCGCGTCGCCCCTTAGCGCCCCGATCGGCCCCGTCACGCCGCCCGCGAACCGCACAGCGCGCCGCGCTCACAGCCCGCGAACCGCCCACGCACAGCCCGCGAACCGCCTGCGCAGCCCGCGACCAGCCCGCGCAGCCCGCGCACAGCCCGCGAACTGCCCGCGAGCAGCCCGCGACCTGCCCGCGAACCCCCGCGAGCCGCCCGCGACCCGCTTACGCAGCCCGCGAGCAGCCCGCACAGCCCGCGCTGAGCCTGCGCGGCTCGTGCGCTGACCGCCGCCGGCCCGCACGCTGCCCGCACAGCTCACATACGGCCCGCACGGCCCGCGCGCTGCCTGCTCCCGGCCCGCCGCTGCTGAGCCCACAGCCTCCCGCGCACCGCTGCTGCTGAGCCCGCCGCCGCCCGCGCACCGCCGCTGCTGCGCCCGCCGCCGCCCGCGTATCACCGCTGCTGAGCCCGCCCCTGCTGCGCCGGCTCTCGCTGCCGCCTGCTGCGCCTGTGCACCACTGCAGATCCTACTACTACACTTCCTGCTACTGCTGCTTGTGCGCCACTACAGTCCGTAGGCCCCACCGGCCCCGCTGACCCTGCGCACGCCTTTTCAGTGACTTTACTGCTTCTACTACTGCCGCTGTCGCTATGGCTAGTCCTCCTGTTCTAGCTTTCGACGCCGAGGGCCGTCCGGTCAAATTCGAAACCTGGCTAGATGACCTGCACCTTTTCCTACAGCTCACTGCCAAGGAAGATATTACACTGTACGACCACGCTCTCGGCCATGCGACCGCCCCACTCGCTACTGCCCCCCCAGCTGAGCGCTCACAGTGGCAGACCCGTGACGCGCACGCTCGCTTTGCTATTCGCAACTCCCTGCCGCTAGATGAGCGCGAGCACTTCGGCCAGTGCAAGACTGCTAAGGACCTCTACACAGCTGTAGTGGCCCGCTACTCCTCACCCGCTTCTGCTAGGCCGCCTCACTCTCCCCTACCTGTTCCCCGACCTAGCCTCCTTTCACACTGTCGCAGACCTCATCACCCACCTTAAGACTAGTGAGGCTCGCTTTCGCGCTGCCATGCCTGACGAGTTCCTCGCTAGCAACCCCCCCCCGCTCTGGATCACTCTCTACCACGTTGTCACCCGCCTCCCTGACTCTCTGCGCCCTGTCAGGGACCAGTTCCTCTCTCGCTCCCCCACTGAGCTCACCGTAGACCTCCTCGAGAAGGAACTGCTTGCAGCCGAGGCTAGTATCGTCGCTGTAGGCACCTCTCGTGGCGACCCCCGCGGCCCCTTCTTCGAGGGGTGCTCCCCTTCCCCCCTCCTCCCCTCTGTCGCCTCTGCTGCTGCTGTCGACCTCCTTGGTGCTGAGAAGGTCGGGGCTGCGTCTGCTTCAGGCGGACGACGCAGGGGCAGGAGTGGCAGGAGTGGGGGTGGTGGCGGAGGAGGCGGGGGTGGAGGTGGTGGCGGTGGAGGTGCGACTGGAGAGGCTAGTGGCGGCAGTGGTGGAGGTGACAGCGGCGTTGGGAGTGGTGACAGGGGCGGAGGTGGCAGCGGAGGCGGAGGTGGTCGTGGCAGCGGCAGGGGTGGAGGTGGCCGGGGCGGAGGCGGAGGGGGTGGTGGTCGTGGAGGCCCGGGGGGCGGTCAGAGTCAGCAGCCTGCCCCGACCCTTCAGGCCGCCCGTGAGTGGTATGCGCGGCGCAGCGTCACCTGCCAGTACGTTATTCGTACAGGTGACCGCACTGGCCAGACGTGTGGGGGGCCGCACCAGACGGAGCGCTGCTTCGCCCGCCTCAACGATGCGTGGCGCACCCAGTTTCCTGGTGGGGGTGAGCTGCCGCGCTGGGCTGAGCTGCTCAGGAAGGGTGTTGATATTTGGGCACTAGACTTTGATGCTATTCTCACTGCCATGTATGCGATGTCTATTAGTGGAGAGGGTGCTCAGTACTTGCGTGTTCCGCCCGACCCGAGCATTCAGGCCAGCCCCGCTGCTGCTCTAGGTGCTAGTGTGTCTGCTTCCACAGGTACTACTGCAGCTGCTGCTCTAGGTGCTTGTGCGTCTGTGCCCCCTGGTACTGAGTCGACTGCAGCACTGCACACCTTCACACTGGACTCAGGTGCTTCTCGCTCTTTCTTTCGTGACCGCACTGTCCTTGAGCCTCTAGCTCGGCCGGTTGCTGTCTCTCTTGCTGACCCCTCTGGGGGTCCGGTCCTTGCGACCTCCTCCACCACCCTTCCGTGTCCAGCGGTTCCGTCCGGCACGCTCTCAGGTCTCTACCTCCCCTCGTTCTCCACGAACTTGGTGGCAGGTAGTGCGCTCCAGGACGGGGGTGTTCACCAGTTCACCCCTGCCTACGAGCGTGTGACTCACTGCACGTGTGCTCGGACGGGCCGCCACCTGGCTACTTTCACTCGGGAGCCGGGGTCGGACCTGTACACACTGACCACTGCGTCCCCTCAGGTAGCTGCGTCTGCGTCTGCGTCTGCGTCAGGTCAGCTGTCCGCCCCCTGCTCATGTCGCTCTCTGGCGCATGAGACTGTCCTCTGGCACCACCGCCTTGGTCACCCGTCTGTGCAGCGCCTTCGGGCCATGCACAAACGTGACCTTGTTGCTGGTCTTCCCAGGGTGCTCCCTCCCCTTCCCGACTCCCCTGCTCCTGACTGCATTCCCTGTGTCGAGGGGCGGCAGCGCGCCGCTCCTCACTCCTCCTCCTTTCCCCCGACGACTGCTCCCTTGCAGACGCTCCACATGGACGTGTGGGGCCCAGCCCGCGTCTGTGGTCAGGGTCAGGAGAGGTACTTCCTGATAGTTGTTGACGACTACTCGCGCTACACCACGGTCTTCCCCTTGCGCGCCAAGGGTGACGTCCCTGGTGTTTTGATCCCCTGGATCAGCCGAGCCCGTCTCCAGCTAGGCAAGCGCTTTCACTCGGACTTTCCTGTCCTGCGCTTGCACTCTGACAGAGGTGGTGAGTTCGCCTCCGACCTCTTGGCAGCCTACTGTGCTGAGCACGGCATTGAGCAGTCGTTCACGCTTCCGGCCTCTCCGCAGCAGAATGGGGTCGCTGAGCGCCGCATTGGCCTAGTCATGGAGGTCGCTCGTACCTCCCTGACCCATGCGGCTGCTCCCCACTTTCTGTGGCCGTTTGCGGTCCGATACGCTGCGCATCAGCTCAACCTCTGGCCCCGTGTCTCCTTGCCGGAGACTTCCCCGACTCTGCGGTGGACGGGAGAGGTTGGCGATGCGTCGCGTTTCCGGGTCTGGGGATCTCGAGCTTTTGTCCGCGACACGTCCGCGGACAAGCTCTCGCGTCGCGCCGTTCCCTGTGTCTTTCTTGGCTTTGTGCCTGACGCGCCTGGATGGCAGTTTTACCACGTCACCTCGCGCCGGGTTCTGGCCTCTCAGGACGTCACTTTTGACGAGTCCGTCCCCTTCTACCGCCTCTTCCCCTACCGCACTGCCCCGCTCCCCCCCCCGCCTCTCTTCCTCGCTCCAGGTGCTGAGGTACCAGACCCCCTCCCCCCTCAGGGTGCCGCTCCCTCAGGTGTGTCCCAGGTAGACCCGGGTGAGCCTGTCGAGGTAGCTGTTGACTCGCGTCCTGCGTCTGGGGGTGCTGAGCCTGGGGGTGCTGAGTCTGGGGGTGCGGAGCCTGGGGGTGCTGAGCCTGGAGGTGCGGAGCCTGGCGGTGCGGAGCCTGGAGGTGCGGAGCCTGGAGGTGCGGAGCCTGGAGGTGCTGAGTCTGGGGGTGCTGAGTCTGGGGGTGCTGAGTCTTCGGGTGCTGAGCCTGAGCGTACTACACCTGGAGGAGCCCTCTCCTCCCAGCAGCTGCAGGAGAGGTACCTCGAGTACTGCCGCCTCCGGAGAGGTGCTTCTGGAGCTCGTCCCAGTACTTCCCCTCCTACCCAGGAGCTCCCCCCCATTCAGGTGATCCGAGAGTGGTACACACGGCGCTGCAGTCTTCGGAGTGGTGCTCCTGGTGCTGCGGACCCGAGCGGTGGCGCTGTTGCTGGTGCTGAGGACCCGGACGCTGGAGCTGCTGCTGGTGCTGAGGACCCGGGCGTTGGAGCTGCTGCTGGTGCTGAGGACCCGACCGGCGGCGCTACTGCTGGTGCTGAGGACCTGACCGGTGGCTCTGCTGCTGGTACTGAGGACCCGGGCGTTGGAGCTGCTGCTGGTGCTGAGGACCCGGGCGTTGGAGCTGCTGCTGGTGCTGAGGACTCGGGCGTTGGAGCTACTGCTGGTGCTGAGGACCCGACCGGTGGCGCTGCTGCTGGTGCTGAGGACCCGGGTGTTGGAGCTGCTGCTGGTGCTGAGGACTCGGGCGTTGGGGCTGCCGCTGGTGTCCCTGCTGGTTCTGGAGACGCTGCGCGGCCGCGACCGTACTTCGTACCGCTCCTTCAGCAGGTTCTTGGTCAGGCTCCTCCTCCTAGTCCTCCTCCCTCAGTCGAGTGTCCTCTGCCTGTCCAGCCGCAGTCACAGTTACCGCCTGCCTCGCCTCTCCCTGCTCCCTCTCCTTACGCTGGTCCCACAGGAGGTCTTACAGAGCGTCGTGAGCCTGAGTCTCGTCCTGCGTCGCCTGTT